>OX387279.1:20485966-20510064 GCA_947562105.1 Shargacucullia verbasci
CCTTTTTCGGACTCCTTGACGAGGTCGTAGAGCCTGTTTATGGCCGCAAGTACCTCCGTCTTGATCTCAGTTTTGAGATTGCGAGAGTTGCCCAGATAAAGCTTAGCCTTATTTAGGCAAGCTCTCGCCTCAGCAGTGCGATTGGGGTACTTTGGGGCCTCAGGCTTCGCCAAGGTTCCTGGTGCCTCTACCGGTTCACGACGTGTGGCCAGGCTGTGTTCGTCGGAGTGCTGGGGTCTGGAAGGCGGTGCGGCGTCACTGCTCTTTGGGACGGTCGGAGACTGTGATTGCTGCTTCGCCTTTCCAGACTCCCACTCCCCGATGCTGCGCCTGACGTTGGAGGTTGCTGGTCGAACCTTTTCGGGCCTCTGTGGCGACTTTTTCGGACTCTGCGGGCCAGCGGCCCTCTTGACGGGTGTGCGGTGCCCAAACATTTTTGGGAGAGGACTCACAAACAAACCTAACCTTCAAGTCAGTTATCCCTGTATAGGGGGGATCAGCAAAATAATCAATAGTTTCCCAATAGGGGATGTCAATAGACTGATTAAGTAATTTTTAAAACTATATAAACTCAAAAGAGTTGTCAGAAGTCAGTTGATAAAAGAAAAGATTCCTCAAAAGAGGTGTAGTTAAAATAAGAGTAAAATTTTGGCTAAAATAACACTTATAGCCTCCGCGGAGTCTAGAATGGCAGCAATGGTCAAATAACAGTGTAAAATTTTTAAAAATCGCTGCAATAATCAAGTAAAATATTTTGTCAATTCGACAGAATCTACCTGGCTAATGACGTAAGGGTGGGTGGGAGGGCAATTTTTTGACGTTTTATGCGAGCCAGCCGCACGTATGAGGTGTCCAGGGACGCGTCTCGGCGCGGGCAAGCTCACTAGACCGTTTTCAGAATTACTCGGGGAACAAATTTATGCACGGTGGTCAAAAAACCACTTTTTTCAGGCAAAAATCGAGTTTTCAGCGACCGTAAGTATTTTCAGTTTGCGCGAAGCGCCTAAAAATAGGGGTTAGATAGGCGAGAACCCGATTCCGCAAAAAGAACGGAAATCTAATACAAGGTTAGGTGTTAATAAATTTTTGAAGATATGAAATTTTGAAAAAATGACGTAAGTGCCAAAATCAAAAATCCCTTTCAGGTAGGTCAATAATAGGGTGTCAGGGTGCTAGCGGAGGCCTAATCCACAATATAAATGCAGAAATCCGCGTCAAAATAGCTTTAGTAGTTAGTGAAATATTTCGCTCAGGTTAGGTTTGCTCAGGTTAGGTTTGCTCAGGTTAGGTTTGCTCAGGTTAGGTTTGCTCAGGTTAGGTTTGCTCAGGTTAGGTTTGCTCAGGTTAGGTTTGCTCAGGTTAGGTTTGCTCAGGTTAGGTTTGCTCAGGTTAGGTTTGCTCAGGTTAGGTTTGCTCAGGTTAGGTTTGCTCAGGTTAGGTTTGCTCAGGTTAGGTTTGCTCAGGTTAGGTTTGCTCAGGTTAGGTTTGCTCAGGTTAGGTTTGCTCAGGTTAGGTTTAGGTTAGGTTAGGTTAGGTTAGGTTAGGTTAGGTTAGGTTAGGTTGGGGGCACTGCGCCAGGGCTCAGGACCTTTTACTCCAGAGCATGGCGCAGTGGAAGATAAACATCGCTGTCGTCGCCGAGCCATATTTTATCCCTCCCAGGGACGACTGGGTGGGAGACGCCACTGGCTCGGCGGCTCTAATTTGGTCAGCTGCCGCCGGGGCCCCGTCCATCGAAAACATCTCGAGAGGGCGGGGCTACGTCGCGGCTCAGTTCGGCGAGGTTGTGGTGGTGGGAGCATATTTCTCTCCGAACCGCACCCTCGCCGAATTCGAGAGCTTCCTCTTGGAGCTGTCCACGTTGGTGGACCGCGCCCACCCTCGCTCCGTTCTCGTCCTCGGGGACCTCAACGCCAAGTCCGCGGCGTGGGGTTCCCGCGCCACAGATCATCGTGGCACGGCGCTGGAGGAGTGGGCTCTCACGACGGGTCTGTCCGTCCTGAACCGCGGTTCAGTCGACACGTGCGTGCGACAGCTGGGCGGGTCCATAGTGGACGTATCGTTCGCTAGCCCGGCTCTAGCACGCCGTGTCCGGGGGTGGAGAGTCTTGGAGGAGGTGGAGACGTTGTCGGACCACCGGTACATCCGGTTCAACGTCTCCGCCCAGACCTCGGGCATCCACCGCCCGCCGACCCCGGGGAGGGACGGACCGCGCTGGGCGCTGAAGCGCCTCGACCGGGAGCTCCTCGAGGAAGCGGCCATAGTCAAGGCGTGGTCTGAAGGACCAGAGAGGCCCGGTGACGACGTCGACGGGGAGGCGAGCTGGTTCCGCGGGGCGATGACGCAGATCTGCGACGCGGCTATGCCCCGCGTCCAGTCTCGGCCCACCAAGCGTCAGGTGTACTGGTGGACAGAGGAAATCGCCCAGTTGCGCTATACGTGCATAGCGGCGAGACGCCAGTACACCAGACAGCGTCGGAGGCGTCTGAACCGGAGCCCTGAGACGGAGGCGGCGCTGTACCAGAGGTACCGCGCCGCGAAGGAGGCTCTGAAGATAGCCATCGGCAGAGCAAAGGAGGCAGCGAGGGAGGAGCTGCTCGAGACCCTCGAGCGCGATCCGTGGGGGCGTCCGTACCGCATGGTACGGGGCAAACTACGCCCCTGGGCGCCCCCACTAACAGAGGGTCTCCGCCCCGAGCTGCTCGGGGACGTGGTGTCCGCCCTATTTCCATCAAGGGCGGAACACACACCACCGCCGATGGCTCCGCCAGAGCCTCCTGGAGAGGGAGAAGTCCCGAATGCCCCCGAGGTGACCCAAGAGGACCTGAAGGCAGCGGTGGATCGGCTCCGGGCCAAGAACACTGCCCCGGGGCCCGACGGCATACCCGGCCGCGCCTGGGTCCTCGCCCTGAAGGAGTTGGAGCCCCGACTGCGACGGTTCTTCACGGCATGCCTGCAGGAGGGCCGGTTTCCATCGCAGTGGAAAACCGGCAGGCTGGTCCTCCTCAGGAAGGAGGGGCGCCCGGCGGACTCGCCGTCCGCATACCGGCCCATAGTGCTGCTGGACGAGGTGGCAAAGCTCTTCGAGCGCATCGTCGCCGACCGCCTCGTCCAGCATCTGAGCAGGGAGGGGCCGGACTTGGACGGCAACCAGTTCGGTTTCCGCCGAGGGCGCTCCACCGTAGACGCTATCATGCGCGTGAGGAGCCTGGCGGAGGAAGTGGTGTCCCGGGGCGGGGTCTTGTTGGCGGTGTCGTTAGACATTTGTAACGCCTTCAACACCCTGCCCTGGAGTTGTATTAGGGAGGCCCTACGTTATCACGGAGTGCCTCCCTACCTCCGCCACATCGTCGGGGCTTATTTGTCGGGGCGTTGGGTCACCTTCGTGGGGCAAAATGGCGTGGTGCAGCGACACCAGATGTCGTGCGGTGTTCCACAGGGTTCGGTTCTGGGCCCGCTCCTGTGGAACATCGGGTACGACTGGGTGCTGAGGGGTGCTCTCCTCCGGGGCGCTGGCGTGACGTGTTACGCGGACGACACGCTCGTCACGGCCCGGGGGAGATCGCACAGGGAGGCAGCCTTGCTGGCGACGGCCGCAGTGGCGCAGGTGGTGGGTCGCATCCGGCGATTGGGGCTGGAGGTGGCCCTCCACAAATCCGAGGCCATGACGTTCCATGGGCCTCGGAACGCGCCGCCGCCGGGATCTAACATCGTGGTCGGTGGGGTCCGAATAGCTGTCGGGGCGACGATAAAATACCTGGGGGTCGTCCTCGACAGCCGCTGGGATTTCGGGCCCCACTTCCGGCGGCTGGCGCCCAAACTGATGGGCGCTGCGGCCGCGCTGGCGACGCTGCTTCCCAATCTCGGAGGGCCGACGACAAGTTGTCGGCGGCTGTACATGGGGGTCGTGCGATCCATGGCCCTGTACGGGGCCCCGGTGTGGGCCGATGACCTGACGGCCAGCAACATCGCCATTCTGCGGAAGCCGCAACGGGCGATGGCCGTCAGAGTCATAAGAGGTTATCGCACGATCTCCCATGAGGCAGCGTGCGTACTGGCCGGATCTCCGCCCTGGGACCTGGAGGCGAAGGCCCTCGCGTCACTCTATACATGGCGCGGGGGCGAGAGGGAGCGGGGCAACAGACCTGCGCCGCGAGAAATCGAGTGGCGCAGGTCAGAGCTCCGCGAGGTCCTGGTGGCGGATTGGGGTGAACGCCTCACTCACCCCAGCGCTGGCCTCACCACGATCGAGGCCATCCGGCCAGTACTGCAGGAGTGGCTGGGGAGAAGCCACGGCTCCCTGACGTTTCGCGCGACGCAGGTGCTTTCTGGACATGGGTGCTTCGGAGAGTACCTGTGTCGCATAGGCAGGGAGCCAGACGCCCGGTGCCACCATTGCGTCGGTTGCCGCGAGGAGACGGCGCGGCATGTTGTGGAGGAGTGCATCTCTTGGGATGCGCCGCGCCGTGCTCTAGTCGCGGAAGTCGGAGGGGACCTCTCGCTCCCGGCCATTGTTCGTCATATGGTCGGCAGCGACAGGTCCTGGGACGCAGTGGTGTCCTTCTGCGAGGAGGTGATGTCGCAGAAGGAAGCTGCGGAGAGGGAGAGGGAAATCACGTCCACTCTCCCGAGCCGCAGCAGGCGCACCGGGCGCCGGAGGCGGGGGGGTCATAACATCCGACTCCCCCCGTAGCGGTCCATCGAGCGGGCGGATTGGGGGAAATCCGTTCGCTCCGTATATGGACCCGAGGTGGCGTGCGTAGTGTCCCTCGCACGCCCCTCAGCAGAAGGTGGTCAAGGGGGGTGAGCGCCCCTCCCCCCCTGTGACAAGTGGGGGTCCGCAGTGGCGGACCGGCACCGCCGGGTCGCGGACGAGTGCTGGCTTGAACCCGCGGCCCGGTATAATGGTGCAGATGGGACACTCCTGTGTTTTTAGTCGGTGCGAGTCCGACATCACCTCGTCGCCTCCCCCGGCGGCGGGGTACCCATAAGGGGTTTTCACAGGGTCAAAAAAAAAAAAAAAAAAAAAAAAAAAAAAAAAAAAAAAAAAAAAAAAAAAAAAAAAAAAAAAAAAAAGGTTAGGTTGGGGGACCCCCCACAGTGCTTGCGTCCACGTCGCGTCCCCTGGAAACGACCCAGTTCTGACCACCGTAACGGAGTGGCAGACTGGGTTGGCCAAAGTGCACTGTGCATCGTAGCGAATTTATTGATTGTTTTGAGGCTGCGAACCTGCGGAGGCTATGCCTAAACCTGCGCGGGACGCCTGCGGGCGTTTTTCGAGACCAAAAGGCCCTTCTCAGGGCCAACCCAAAGGCCCTTCTCAGGGCCAACCCAAAGGCCCTTCTCAGGGCCAACCCGAAGGCCCTTCTCAGGGCCAACCCGAAGGCCCTTCTCAGGGCCAACCCAAAGGCCCTTCTCAGGGCCACTTCGACGCTACGGCGTCAGAGACTAGCCGCGCGCCGTCTGCGGCTAGTTACTTCTCTACGTTCGCGGATGAGTCGTCCGACAACGACTCTCTGATTAGTGTGTCGGATGGCTCTCGGTCGCGGAAAAGAAAAAAGGTCCGAGGTGGGTCCGAGGGCTCCTCGGCTTCGGGGTCGACGGGGCTGTCGAAGGCCAAAAAGCCGACGGCGGCCGCGGATGCCCATGTCTTTGGGCTTGAGGACGCCGAACGCCGGTTGGAACTGGCTCGGCGGGCGCAGCTCCAACAAGAGCTGGAGGAGCGGGTGGCTGCCAAGGAGCAACGGGCGCTCGTCGCCCGGGCCAAGTCCGGGTACGGTGCGTCCCGCGTTGTATACGCGGACCATTCTCTGGCGGAGCTGGAGAAAATGGCGGAGGAGGACGAAAAGGAGATTGTCGAGGTCGCCTCTAAGTCCTCCAACCTGAAGGGGACCTTCCAGAAGGCCCTCAAATGCAGGGCCGCGAGCATGCGCGGTGTCGTCGCGGAGCTGGTCCAGCGAACGGCCACCGACGAGACTACTGCAGGCAAAAATCGACCGCCTGCAGTCGGAGGTCAGCCAGCTCCATCAGAAGCTGGCTAAAGCCACGGCCCGGCCACAACAAGCCGAGCCTAGCCCTGTGGCAGAGGGCCCCGCCTCCAACCTCGAGGATATCATCCGCAAGGTTGTAATGGAGGAGAGGGCCTTCACAAGAGCCTGTTTAGCAGGCATCGAGGACCGGCTCTTGCCGGAGAAACGCCTCCGACCGCCGCTTGCAGCGGATAAGGGGCAGTGTGAGCCGGGGCCGTCCTCCTCCCAGGCGGAGGACGCCCTTCTCCCCTCGACCACCCCGTCCAACGAGTGGAAGGTGGCGGGCCGTAAGGGGAAGGGCAAAGGCAAAAAGTCGGCGACGGCCGTCCCTGCCGTCCCCGCCACCACCGCTCCCAGCCAGTCGCAGACGACTGGCAAGGGAAAGGGGAAGGGGAAAGGGGGGGGAAAGAGGCAGCTAGTCCCCCCCAAAACCGCGGCCGTCGTTGTGACGCTCACCGCGGAGGCTGCGGAGCGAGGGGAGACGTACGCGTCTATTTTGGTGCGGGCGCGTGCGAATGCCGATCCCACCCAACTGGGGATCAGCAAGGTGTCTTGCCGTCGGACCCAAGCCGGGGCTCGAATTTTTGAGTTCCCGGGGGCAGAGGGGAGTGCCCATGCGGACCTCTTTGCAGCCAAGCTGCAGGAGGTCATAGCGGACTCGGCTAAGGTGGCCCGACCGGTAAAGTCGGCGGCCATAGAGGTGACGGACCTTGATGACTCCGTCACCAAGGAGGAGGTGGTGGCGGCGGTCGCAGCGATAGGGGACTGTGGCGTCGCGGCGGTCCAATGCCGGGACATAAGGCCCGGGCGCGGCGGCATGGGCACCGTTCGCCTCGAGTGCCCAATCGCCATTGCCAAAGCCGTCCTTGCCAAGGGACGGCTTACAGTCGGGTTCAGCTCGGGTGCAGTCCGGGCACTCGAGGAACAGCCTCTGCGGTGTTTCCGGTGCTTCGGCATCGGACACACCCGGCCCCTGTGTCCGTCCACAGTAGACAGGACGGACATGTGCTGCCGTTGCGGCAAGGAGGGTCACAAAGCCGCCTCCTGCGGGGCCGCCACGCCGCACTGCGCGGTGTGTGCCGCCAGTGGCTGCCCGGCGGACCACGTTATGAAGGGGAGGAACTGCAATCCTCCCCCTAAGCGGGGCAAAGCCCAGGCACTGACCGGGCCTGCTGCTGCCGCTAGCGCCGTCGTTCCTGCGGCGGCTGGGGAGGGAGATGCGATGTCCGACTGATGGATTCGGTCCAACATCGCATCCTTCAGGCGAACACCAACCATTGCAGGGCAGCCCAGGATCTGCTGATGCAGACCATGGCTGAGTGGTTGGTGGACTTGGCGGTGATCGCCGAGCCTTACTCGGTGCCTGGCCGTTGGCTGGGTGACCGGGACGGCAAGGTGGTATTGGTTTCGCGGTCTTCCACGGACTCCCCTCCCCTCTCGCTCTTAGAGAGGGGACCGGGATACGTGGCCGCCGCGTGGGGAGACATGGCGGTGGTGGGGGTCTATTTCTCACCGAACCGCCCTCTCTCGGACTTCGAGGATTTCCTCGAGATCCTCACCGCAGTCGTAGGGAGGATGGCGCTGCGCCAGGTCGTTCTGTTGGGGGACCTGAACGCCAAGTCAGTGGCCTGGGGCAACCCGACCAACGGTTGCAACGTTCGGGGGCGAGCCGTCGAGTTTTGGGCGGCCTCATGCGGTGTGTCCCTCCTCAACAGGGGGGCGGTCCACACGTGTGTGCGGCAGCGGGGCGGGTCGGTGGTGGACATCTCGTTTGCCACCCCCACGCTGGCCGCCCGCGTCGTCAATTGGCGGGTAGAGATGGTGGAGACCTTGTCGGACCACCGATATGTGCGGTTCGACATCTTTGCTCCGGGGGGGGGGATGGCCCGCGCTCGTCAGTCTCCCTTCCCGCGGTGGACACTCACCCGCCTAAACCGGGAGGCAGCCAAGGAGGCGGCCTTTCTCCAGGACTGGCTGTCGCCCCCTGTCGAGGTCCTGGACGTGGACGCCGCAGCGGTCCGGCTCAGGGGGTCCCTGACCGAGGTGTGCAACTCTAGCATGCCCCGGTCTCGCCGTCCGCCTCCCCGTCGTGCCGTCTATTGGTGGACGGAGGAGCTGGCGGAGCTCCGGGCCGCCTGCGTGGCGGCCAGAAGAGCCTACACTCGGAGTCGACGGCGCAGCGCCCGAAACCGGGTCCAGGCAGAGGAGGACCGCCTATACGCCACCTACCGAGAGGCGAAAACGGTCCTCAAGTCTGCAATGGGCGCTGCAGAAGACTCGGCGAGGGCCGAGATGCTGGCGGATCTCGACAGGGATCCTTATGGGAGACCGTACAAGGCGGCGCGGAACCAGCTACGCCCATATGGTCCCCCACTGACGGAGACCCTCGAGCCGACGTTGCTTGCCGGGGTGGTCCGGTCCCTGTTTCCGCGCAGGACCGACTTCGCCCCTCCAACGATGGATCCTCCGCAGGGGGCGGCTCCGCCGGAGGAGGGGGTCCCTCCGGTGACGGCGGCGGAGTTCGACGCGGGGGTTCTCAGCCTCCGCGCGAAGAAGACGGCTCCCGGACCAGACGGCGTCCCCGCACGGGTGGTGGCGATCGCCGCCTCCGAAATGAAAGATAGGTTTCGGGATCTCTTCAGCGCGTGCTTTACGGCTGGGAGGTTCCCGAAAAAGTGGAAGGAGGGGCAGCTATGCCTCCTCCGAAAGGAGGGACGCCCGGTGGACTCCCCCTCGGCATACCGGCCCATCGTCCTACTCGATGAGGTCGGAAAATTGTTCGAGGGGATTGTCGCCTCCCGGCTCGATAGCCATTTGCGGGGCGTAGGGCCGGACCTGTCGGACGCCCAATTCGGTTTCCGTCGGGGGCGTTCGACGATCGATGCGCTGGCCCTACTCAGGGGCCAGGTGAAGGAGGCGGTGGAGGCGGGGGGCGGAGTGCTGGCGGTGTCATTCGACATTGCCAACGCCTTCAACTCCATGCCCCACTCGACGATTCTGGAGGCGCTCCGGTATCATGGAGTGCCCCAATACTTGCGGAGCCTCCTGGCCAGCTACTTGGAGGACAGGGAGGTCCTCCTCGTGGACAAGACGGCCACGGTGAGGCGGTTCGGCGCAGAGTCCGGTGTTCCGCAGGGGTCGGTGCTAGGCCCCCCCCTGTGGAACATCGGATTCAACTGGCTCCTGAGGGGAGCCCTCCTCCAAGGCACGAGTGTCATCTGCTACGCGGATGACACTCTCCTCATCGCCCGGGGGAGGAATTTTGGGGACGCGGCCTGTCTGGCCTCGGCTGGCGGAACCTTGGTTGCGGAGAGGATCCGCCGCCTGGGATTGAAGGTGGCGCTGCAAAAGACCGAGGCCGTATTCTTTCACGGGCCTCGGCAGCGCATCCCTCCCGACGCTCACATTGTCGTGGAGGGCATTAGGATAGGGGTCCAGCCCCAGATGAAGTATCTGGGCTTGGTGCTGGACGAGAGATGGCGCTTCGGCCCGCATTTCAGCGGGCTGTCGACGCGCCTGTTGAAGGCCGCGGACGCCCTCTCGTGGCTCCTCCCGAATCTGGGGGGGCCCAAGGCGGGATGCCGGCGCCTATATGCCGGCATACTGAAGAGCATGGCCCTATACGGGGCCCCCATCTGGGCGGACTCCCTGCACAGAAGGGAGAATGCGACCGCCATCCGCAGGCCCCAAAGGGCCATCGCACTGCGGGTGGCGAGGGCCTACCGTTCGGTGGGCTTCTCGGCGGCGTGCGCTCTGGCCGGCACCCCTCCTTGGGAGTTGGAGGCTTGGGTGCTCGCCAGAGTGTACGAGTGGACGGCGCGTCAGAGGGCGGTCGGGGTGCGCCCCGTCGCCGAGGAGCGGGAGGCTGTGCGGCGGGAGGCGAAGGACGCCATCGTCCTCCACTGGACGGAGGACCTCGCCGCCGCCGCTTTTGGCCGCCGGACATTGGACGCGCTTGGTCCGGTCCTGCGGAGTTGGCTCGAGCGGTCCCACGGTTTCCTCTCGTTCCGTCTGGTGCAGGTGTTATCCGGCCATGGCTGTTTCGGATCGCACCTGCACCGGATCGGGAGGGAGGAGACACCGGCGTGCCACGAGTGCGGTGCGGCGGAGGACACGGCGCAACACGCACTCGAGGTTTGCCCGGCTTGGTCCGAGCAGCGCCGCGGTCTGACTGCGGTGGTTGGGCAGGACCTCTCGCTTCCCGGCGTGATCGGTGCCATGCTGGGGGGCGAGGAGGCCTGGGCAGCGGTAGCCTCCTTTTGCGAGGACGTAATCTCGCAAAAGGAGGAGGCGGAGCGCGCGCGGGAGGACGACCCTCTCGCTGCGCCGCTCCGCAGACGAAGAAGGGGTCGGAGAGTGCGTGGCGACGGGCGGGCGACGGGCGCGGGAGCGCCTTTGCCTGCATTGCACCCGTCATAAAGGGCAATCGTCGGCGGGGGACTGGACGTAGAGGCTATGCCGGTTTCCCAGTCCCCGCCGCTCGGACGAAGCGGGCAAAGGCCGCTGGGTTGTTTTTAGTGGGTATACCGGTTTAGACCGGGGAGCCCCACATAACCCCCCATCCCCCGATGGGAGGGTATGCGTAATGCATTTTTTTTCCCAGCGACAAAAAAAAAAAAAAAAAAAAAAAAAAAAAGGTTAGGTTAGGTTAGGTTAGGTTAGGTTAGGTTCCCGGCGGAGTTTCTGGATCTCATACCGGGCGCGTCCCCAGGTGGCGGATAGGGGAACGCCGCGCAGATATGCGCGGTATCGGGTTCATCCCGGCGCGGGCCAAAACCAGGGGGTGGGATCGCTCCTCATCTCGGGGTTGCGATGGTGTGCGTTTTGCACACGGGGGGGCACTCCTCTCGGAGTGGAGGGGCGACGGGTTTGCCGGTCAGTCATGGCCGGCAGACACGGTCTGATGCAGACCACCGTTCGGCCCGATCCGGAATCCTCATTGAGAGGGCCGGAGGCCCTGCGTGGGCCACGAGGAGAAAACCTCTATAAAAAACCATTGGGGGGGAGCCCAGTCTGGGCTGGGGTGCTGCTCCACGTGTTCTGTCACGCTGGAGGAGCAAGGACGGGCGCGGTGTTCACTCACCCTGTCACCGAGCAGGCAGCGGGAGGACTGTTTCCTTTCGCTGCCCCCGTCATCAGATCGTAATCCCTTAGGGGACCGAGGGTCTTGGCTTCACCGCCCGGGCCGCGAGGAAGAAAACCTCTATAAAAAATCACCCCGAATCTCGAGCTCGGCGCGCGGCCAGGGGATGTATGGCTGACGGGTATGATCAGTCTCGAGCGCGCCCCCTCCAGAGGACCGGCGGACCCTCTGGAGTATATACGCTTACCCGGGTACAGGGGGCACTGCCCGGGTGGACCTTTTATTTCCCCCATACTCGTGGGAATTGTATGGATACTTTAAATAAAACCCAAAAAACCCAAAACGACGTTGTCTTAGGACAAAGTGAGGAGTTGTCAGGCAGTGCCCTTTTCAGGGCGGTGCCCGTCGTCAAGCTGACGAGACTGTCGGCATCAGAGGTGGAGATGGAGTCGGACCACGGCTCCAACTCCAGCGGCGTCAGTGCTGGGCGCCCCTCCAAATTTTGGAGGGTCGATGGCCGCAAGCGCCACAGAGCGGAGCACTCGGGGCTGGACTCGGCCTCGAGTGACGAGTCCTCGCCGGCCTCTAAGGTCAGCTCGAAAGGAAGAGGGCGGCCGCCGACTACTGGCAAGTATGTCGGCCTGGCCAAAGCGCAGGCGGAGCTGAACGCCGCCAAGCGCGAGGAGCTCCGTCTGCGGGCGGAAGAGGAGGTGGCGAAGCTGGCGGAGCGAGCGCGCTCCCACAAAATCACCCGCCTCTCTGGGAGCAGCACGTCCGGATCCCTTGAGACGGTCGTGTCCGCTGCGTCAGCGTGCACGCTGACGCAGCAGGTCAAGGATAACGTGGCGACCATTCTGAAGGTCGCCACCAATTCCAAAAACCTTAAGGGCACTTTTCAACGTGCCCTCAAGGATGCGGCCGCCTTCATAGGAGAGGCGGCTGAGGAGTTCGGTGCTCGCACCGCCAATGAAGAGACCGCACTGCTCCAGGCGGAGAACAAACGCCTCCGGGCGGAAATGGCGGAGCTACGGTCGGAGCTCGCCGACCTGCGGAAAGAGCTGCTGGCCATAAGGTCTGCACGGCCCGAGCCGGAGGCGAACAACATCCCGCCCGCAAAGTCTGTTGCCGATCCCGAGTTGGAGCGTACGCTCACTGAGAGGATCGGCAACATGCTGAACGCGCGGCTCGCGGCGCTTGAGGACCGGCTGCTGCCGGCCAAAACAATCCGGCCTCCGCTGGCAGCAGACCGGAAACGGGAAGCGGCAGCTCAGGCGGCAGCTCAAGCGGCTGTGGATGCGGTGGCCGAGGTCCATGCTGGCCCATCCAAAGCCCCGAC
The DNA here is from genome assembly GCA_947562105.1 of Shargacucullia verbasci. Taxonomy (NCBI): domain Eukaryota; kingdom Metazoa; phylum Arthropoda; class Insecta; order Lepidoptera; family Noctuidae; genus Shargacucullia; species Shargacucullia verbasci. The sequence continues at coordinate 20,498,415 of OX387279.1, forward strand.
AAAGGCGTCGACCAAAAAGGGCAAAAAGGCTAAGCCGACCTACGCAGCCAAGGCGGCAACCTCGCAGGCCGCCCCGGTGCAGAGTACCGTACCAGCTGGCCAAACGGCAGCCACAAAGTCCGCTGCCCAGCAGGCTCCGGCCTCTGCTCCCTCGACGTCCAAACAAACGGGCGAGTGGGAGACCGTCGGGGCAAAGAAGGCCTCCAAAAAGAAGGCCAAAGCCGCCTCTAAGAAGGCAAAGAAGGCGGAGGCAAAGTTGCGCGCTCCCCGCTCAACGGCGGTGGTCCTGACGCTTGAACCGGGAGCACAGGAGAGGGGCCTGACGTACGGCGCGGTCTTGGCTAAGGCCAAGGCCAACATCACGTTGGCCGACCTCGGCATTGCGGGCGTGCAGGTAAAAACCACTGCCACAGGTGCTCGGCTCCTAGAGATCTCTGGGTCTACGAGCGGGGAGAAGGCGGACGCCCTTGCCGAGCGGCTGAGGTCTCTTCTGGAGGCGGAAGGTGTCCGGGTGTCCAGGCCCGTTAAATGTGCAAGCTTGCGCATCACGGGCTTGGACGACTCAGTGACCGCCGAAGAACTGGCGGCCGCAATAGCCAGAGTCGGGGGCTGCTCGCCGGACCAAGTCCGTCCGGGAACTTTCGCCCGGGGGCCTAGCGGCATGGGGGCGGTCGTCACCAGCTGTCCCGTGGCGGCTGCAAAGCGAGTCGTCGACGGTGGCAGATTACTGGTGGGCTGGGTCTCGGCTCGGGTGAAAGTGCTGGAGCCGAGGCCCACGAGGTGCTACAAGTGCCAGAGTGATGGCCACGTCAGGGCACAGTGCACCTCACAGGCGGATTGCGGCGACTTGTGTTTCCGCTGTGGCCAGCCCGGCCACAAGGCAGGGTCTTGCCAGGCAACAACGCCGTGCTGTGCTCTGTGCACGGCGTCTGGCAAGCCAGCGGAACACAAAATGGGCAGCAAAGCCTGCACCGCCAGCAAAGGGGGCCAGAAAAAGAAGAGTAGGAAGAAGAAAAAGAAGGAAGAATCGGCTGCTAGGGAACAGCCGAACGCCTTGGCTACGGCGGAAGCGCCGCAGAGCCAGACGGAGGGGCCAGTAGACATGGAGTGTCAGTAATGGCCCCACCCCTCCGTCTCCTGCAGGCCAATATCAACCACTGCGCCAGGGCTCAGGACCTTTTACTCCAGAGCATGGCGCAGTGGAAGATAAACATCGCTGTCGTCGCCGAGCCATATTTTATCCCTCCCAGGGACGACTGGGTGGGAGACGCCACTGGCTCGGCGGCTCTAATTTGGTCAGCTGCCGCCGGGGCCCCGTCCATCGAAAACATCTCGAGAGGGCGGGGCTACGTCGCGGCTCAGTTCGGCGAGGTTGTGGTGGTGGGAGCATATTTCTCTCCGAACCGCACCCTCGCCGAATTCGAGAGCTTCCTCTTGGAGCTGTCCACGTTGGTGGACCGCGCCCACCCTCGCTCCGTTCTCGTCCTCGGGGACCTCAACGCCAAGTCCGCGGCGTGGGGTTCCCGCGCCACAGATCATCGTGGCACGGCGCTGGAGGAGTGGGCTCTCACGACGGGTCTGTCCGTCCTGAACCGCGGTTCAGTCGACACGTGCGTGCGACAGCTGGGCGGGTCCATAGTGGACGTATCGTTCGCTAGCCCGGCTCTAGCACGCCGTGTCCGGGGGTGGAGAGTCTTGGAGGAGGTGGAGACGTTGTCGGACCACCGGTACATCCGGTTCAACGTCTCCGCCCAGACCTCGGGCATCCACCGCCCGCCGACCCCGGGGAGGGACGGACCGCGCTGGGCGCTGAAGCGCCTCGACCGGGAGCTCCTCGAGGAAGCGGCCATAGTCAAGGCGTGGTCTGAAGGACCAGAGAGGCCCGGTGACGACGTCGACGGGGAGGCGAGCTGGTTCCGCGGGGCGATGACGCAGATCTGCGACGCGGCTATGCCCCGCGTCCAGTCTCGGCCCACCAAGCGTCAGGTGTACTGGTGGACAGAGGAAATCGCCCAGTTGCGCTATACGTGTATAGCGGCGAGACGCCAGTACACCAGACAGCGTCGGAGGCGTCTGAACCGGAGCCCTGAGACGGAGGCGGCGCTGTACCAGAGGTACCGCGCCGCGAGGGAGGCTCTGAAGATAGCCATCGGCAGAGCAAAGGAGGCAGCGAGGGAGGAGCTGCTCGAGACCCTCGAGCGCGATCCGTGGGGGCGTCCGTACCGCATGGTACGGGGCAAACTACGCCCCTGGGCGCCCCCACTAACAGAGGGTCTCCGCCCCGAGCTGCTCGGGGACGTGGTGTCCGCCCTATTTCCATCAAGGGCGGAACACACACCACCGCCGATGGCTCCGCCAGAGCCTCCTGGAGAGGGAGAAGTCCCGAATGCCCCCGAGGTGACCCAAGAGGACCTGAAGGCAGCGGTGGATCGGCTCCGGGCCAAGAACACTGCCCCGGGGCCCGACGGCATACCCGGCCGCGCCTGGGTCCTCGCCCTGAAGGAGTTGGAGCCCCGACTGCGACGGTTCTTCACGGCATGCCTGCAGGAGGGCCGGTTTCCATCGCAGTGGAAAACCGGCAGGCTGGTCCTCCTCAGGAAGGAGGGGCGCCCGGCGGACTCGCCGTCCGCATACCGGCCCATAGTGCTGCTGGACGAGGTGGCAAAGCTCTTCGAGCGCATCGTCGCCGACCGCCTCGTCCAGCATCTGAGCAGGGAGGGGCCGGACTTGGACGGCAACCAGTTCGGTTTCCGCCGAGGGCGCTCCACCGTAGACGCTATCATGCGCGTGAGGAGCCTGGCGGAGGAAGTGGTGTCCCGGGGCGGGGTCTTGTTGGCGGTGTCGTTAGACATTTGTAACGCCTTCAACACCCTGCCCTGGAGTTGTATTAGGGAGGCCCTACGTTATCACGGAGTGCCTCCCTACCTCCGCCACATCGTCGGGGCTTATTTGTCGGGGCGTTGGGTCACCTTCGTGGGGCAAAATGGCGTGGTGCAGCGACACCAGATGTCGTGCGGTGTTCCACAGGGTTCGGTTCTGGGCCCGCTCCTGTGGAACATCGGGTACGACTGGGTGCTGAGGGGTGCTCTCCTCCGGGGCGCTAGCGTGACGTGTTACGCGGACGACACGCTCGTCACGGCCCGGGGGAGATCGCACAGGGAGGCAGCCTTGCTGGCGACGGCCGCAGTGGCGCAGGTGGTGGGTCGCATCCGGCGATTGGGGCTGGAGGTGGCCCTCCACAAATCCGAGGCCATGACGTTCCATGGGCCTCGGAACGCGCCGCCGCCGGGATCTAACATCGTGGTCGGTGGGGTCCGAATAGCTGTCGGGGCGACGATAAAATACCTGGGGGTCGTCCTCGACAGCCGCTGGGATTTCGGGCCCCACTTCCGGCGGCTGGCGCCCAAACTGATGGGCGCTGCGGCCGCGCTGGCGACGCTGCTTCCCAATCTCGGAGGGCCGACGACAAGTTGTCGGCGGCTGTACATGGGGGTCGTGCGATCCATGGCCCTGTACGGGGCCCCGGTGTGGGCCGATGACCTGACGGCCAGCAACATCGCCATTCTGCGGAAGCCGCAACGGGCGATGGCCGTCAGAGTCATAAGAGGTTATCGCACGATCTCCCATGAGGCAGCGTGCGTACTGGCCGGATCTCCGCCCTGGGACCTGGAGGCGAAGGCCCTCGCGTCACTCTATACATGGCGCGGGGGCGAGAGGGAGCGGGGCAACAGACCTGCGCCGCGAGAAATCGAGTGGCGCAGGTCAGAGCTCCGCGAGGTCCTGGTGGTCAAAAAAAAAAAAAAAAAAAAAAAAAAAAAAAAGGTTAGGTTAGGTTAGGTTAGGTTTCATAGCGGACTCGGCTAAGGTGGCCCGACCGGTAAAGTCGGCGGCCATAGAGGTGACGGACCTTGATGACTCCGTCACCAAGGAGGAGGTGGTGGCGGCGGTCGCAGCGATAGGGGACTGTGGCGTCGCGGCGGTCCAATGCCGGGACATAAGGCCCGGGCGCGGCGGCATGGGCACCGTTCGCCTCGAGTGCCCAATCGCCGTTGCCAAAGCCGTCCTTGCCAAGGGACGGCTTACAGTCGGGTTCAGCTCGGGTGCAGTCCGGGCACTCGAGGAACAGCCTCTGCGGTGTTTCCGGTGCTTCGGCATCGGACACACCCGGCCCCTGTGTCCGTCCACAGTAGACAGGACGGACATGTGCTGCCGTTGCGGCAAGGAGGGTCACAAAGCCGCCTCCTGCGGGGCCGCCACGCCGCACTGCGCGGTGTGTGCCGCCAGTGGCTGCCCGGCGGACCACGTTATGAAGGGGAGGAACTGCAATCCTCCCCCTAAGCGGGGCAAAGCCCAGGCACCGACCGGGCCTGCTGCTGCCGCTAGCGCCGTCGTTCCTGCGGCGGCTGGGGAGGGAGATGCGATGTCCGACTGATGGATTCGGTCCAACATCGCATCCTTCAGGCGAACACCAACCATTGCAGGGCAGCCCAGGATCTGCTGATGCAGACCATGGCTGAGTGGTTGGTGGACTTGGCGGTGATCGCCGAGCCTTACTCGGTGCCTGGCCGTTGGCTGGGTGACCGGGACGGCAAGGTGGTATTGGTTTCGCGGTCTTCCACGGACTCCCCTCCCCTCTCGCTCTTAGAGAGGGGACCGGGATACGTGGCCGCCGCGTGGGGAGACATGGCGGTGGTGGGGGGCAGAGCAAAGGAGGCAGCGAGGGAGGAGCTGCTCGAGACCCTCGAGCGCGATCCGTGGGGGCGTCCGTACCGCATGGTACGGGGCAAACTACGCCCCTGGGCGCCCCCACTAACAGAGGGTCTCCGCCCCGAGCTGCTCGGGGACGTGGTGTCCGCCCTATTTCCATCAAGGGCGGAACACACACCACCGCCGATGGCTCCGCCAGAGCCTCCTGGAGAGGGAGAAGTCCCGAATGCCCCCGAGGTGACCCAAGAGGACCTGAAGGCAGCGGTGGATCGGCTCCGGGCCAAGAACACTGCCCCGGGGCCCGACGGCATACCCGGCCGCGCCTGGGTCCTCGCCCTGAAGGAGTTGGAGCCCCGACTGCGACGGTTCTTCACGGCATGCCTGCAGGAGGGCCGGTTTCCATCGCAGTGGAAAACCGGCAGGCTGGTCCTCCTCAGGAAGGAGGGGCGCCCGGCGGACTCGCCGTCCGCATACCGGCCCATAGTGCTGCTGGACGAGGTGGCAAAGCTCTTCGAGCGCATCGTCGCCGACCGCCTCGTCCAGCATCTGAGCAGGGAGGGGCCGGACTTGGACGGCAACCAGTTCGGTTTCCGCCGAGGGCGCTCCACCGTAGACGCTATCATGCGCGTGAGGAGCCTGGCGGAGGAAGTGGTGTCCCGGGGCGGGGTCTTGTTGGCGGTGTCGTTAGACATTTGTAACGCCTTCAACACCCTGCCCTGGAGTTGTATTAGGGAGGCCCTACGTTATCACGGAGTGCCTCCCTACCTCCGCCACATCGTCGGGGCTTATTTGTCGGGGCGTTGGGTCACCTTCGTGGGGCAAAATGGCGTGGTGCAGCGACACCAGATGTCGTGCGGTGTTCCACAGGGTTCGGTTCTGGGCCCGCTCCTGTGGAACATCGGGTACGACTGGGTGCTGAGGGGTGCTCTCCTCCGGGGCGCTAGCGTGACGTGTTACGCGGACGACACGCTCGTCACGGCCCGGGGGAGATCGCACAGGGAGGCAGCCTTGCTGGCGACGGCCGCAGTGGCGCAGGTGGTGGGTCGCATCCGGCGATTGGGGCTGGAGGTGGCCCTCCACAAATCCGAGGCCATGACGTTCCATGGGCCTCGGAACGCGCCGCCGCCGGGATCTAACATCGTGGTCGGTGGGGTCCGAATAGCTGTCGGGGCGACGATAAAATACCTGGGGGTCGTCCTCGACAGCCGCTGGGATTTCGGGCCCCACTTCCGGCGGCTGGCGCCCAAACTGATGGGCGCTGCGGCCGCGCTGGCGACGCTGCTTCCCAATCTCGGAGGGCCGACGACAAGTTGTCGGCGGCTGTACATGGGGGTCGTGCGATCCATGGCCCTGTACGGGGCCCCGGTGTGGGCCGATGACCTGACGGCCAGCAACATCGCCATTCTGCGGAAGCCGCAACGGGCGATGGCCGTCAGAGTCATAAGAGGTTATCGCACGATCTCCCATGAGGCAGCGTGCGTACTGGCCGGATCTCCGCCCTGGGACCTGGAGGCGAAGGCCCTCGCGTCACTCTATACATGGCGCGGGGGCGAGAGGGAGCGGGGCAACAGACCTGCGCCGCGAGAAATCGAGTGGCGCAGGTCAGAGCTCCGCGAGGTCCTGGTGGTCAAAAAAAAAAAAAAAAAAAAAAAAAAAAAAAAGGTTAGGTTAGGTTAGGTTAGGTTTCATAGCGGACTCGGCTAAGGTGGCCCGACCGGTAAAGTCGGCGGCCATAGAGGTGACGGACCTTGATGACTCCGTCACCAAGGAGGAGGTGGTGGCGGCGGTCGCAGCGATAGGGGACTGTGGCGTCGCGGCGGTCCAATGCCGGGACATAAGGCCCGGGCGCGGCGGCATGGGCACCGTTCGCCTCGAGTGCCCAATCGCCGTTGCCAAAGCCGTCCTTGCCAAGGGACGGCTTACAGTCGGGTTCAGCTCGGGTGCAGTCCGGGCACTCGAGGAACAGCCTCTGCGGTGTTTCCGGTGCTTCGGCATCGGACACACCCGGCCCCTGTGTCCGTCCACAGTAGACAGGACGGACATGTGCTGCCGTTGCGGCAAGGAGGGTCACAAAGCCGCCTCCTGCGGGGCCGCCACGCCGCACTGCGCGGTGTGTGCCGCCAGTGGCTGCCCGGCGGACCACGTTATGAAGGGGAGGAACTGCAATCCTCCCCCTAAGCGGGGCAAAGCCCAGGCACCGACCGGGCCTGCTGCTGCCGCTAGCGCCGTCGTTCCTGCGGCGGCTGGGGAGGGAGATGCGATGTCCGACTGATGGATTCGGTCCAACATCGCATCCTTCAGGCGAACACCAACCATTGCAGGGCAGCCCAGGATCTGCTGATGCAGACCATGGCTGAGTGGTTGGTGGACTTGGCGGTGATCGCCGAGCCTTACTCGGTGCCTGGCCGTTGGCTGGGTGACCGGGACGGCAAGGTGGTATTGGTTTCGCGGTCTTCCACGGACTCCCCTCCCCTCTCGCTCTTAGAGAGGGGACCGGGATACGTGGCCGCCGCGTGGGGAGACATGGCGGTGGTGGGGGTCTATTTCTCACCGAACCGCCCTCTCTCGGACTTCGAGGATTTCCTCGAGATCCTCACCGCAGTCGTAGGGAGGATGGCGCTGCGCCAGGTCGTCCTGTTGGGGGACCTGAACGCCAAGTCAGTGGCCTGGGGCAACCCGACCAACGGTTGCAACGTTCGGGGGCGAGCCGTCGAGTTTTGGGCGGCCTCATGCGGTGTGTCCCTCCTCAACAGGGGGGCGGTCCACACGTGTGTGCGGCAGCGGGGCGGGTCGGTGGTGGACATCTCGTTTGCCACCCCCACGCTGGCCGCCCGCGTCGTCAATTGGCGGGTAGAGATGGTGGAGACCTTGTCGGACCACCGATATGTGCGGTTCGACATCTCTGCTCCGGGGGGGGGGATGGCCCGCGCTCGTCAGTCTCCCTTCCCGCGGTGGACACTCACCCGCCTAAATCGGGAGGCAGCCAAGGAGGCGGCCTTTCTCCAGGACTGGCTGTCGCCCCCTGTCGAGGTCCTGGACGTGGACGCCGCAGCGGTCCGGCTCAGGGGGTCCCTGACCGAGGTGTGCAACTCTAGCATGCCCCGGTCTCGCCGTCCGCCTCCCCGTCGTGCCGTCTATTGGTGGACGGAGGAGCTGGCGGAGCTCCGGGCCGCCTGCGTGGCGGCCAGAAGAGCCTACACTCGGAGTCGACGGCGCAGCGCCCGAAACCGGGTCCAGGCAGAGGAGGACCGCCTATACGCCACCTACCGAGAGGCGAAAACGGTCCTCAAGACTGCAATGGGCGCTGCAGAAGACTCGGCGAGGGCCGAGATGCTGGCGGATCTCGACAGGGATCCTTATGGGAGACCGTACAAGGCGGCGCGGAACCAGCTACGCCCATATGGTCCCCCACTGACGGAGACCCTCGAGCCGACGTTGCTTGCCGGGGTGGTCCGGTCCCTGTTTCCGCGCAGGACCGACTTCGCCCCTCCAACGATGGATCCTCCGCAGGGGGCGGCTCCGCCGGAGGAGGGGGTCCCTCCGGTGACGGCGGCGGAGTTCGACGCGGGGGTTCTCAGCCTCCGCGCGAAGAAGACGGCTCCCGGACCAGACGGCGTCCCCGCACGGGTGGTGGCGATCGCCGCCTCCGAAATGAAAGATAGGTTTCGGGATCTCTTCAGCGCGTGCTTTACGGCTGGGAGGTTCCCGAAAAAGTGGAAGGAGGGGCAGCTATGCCTCCTCCGAAAGGAGGGACGCCCGGTGGACTCCCCCTCGGCATACCGGCCCATCGTCCTACTCGATGAGGTCGGAAAATTGTTCGAGGGGATTGTCGCCTCCCGGCTCGATAGCCATTTGCGGGGCGTAGGGCCGGACCTGTCGGACGCCCAATTCGGTTTCCGTCGGGGGCGTTCGACGATCGATGCGCTGGCCCTACTCAGGGGCCAGGTGAAGGAGGCGGTGGAGGCGGGGGGCGGAGTGCTGGCGGTGTCATTCGACATTGCCAACGCCTTCAACTCCATGCCCCACTCGACGATTCTGGAGGCGCTCCGGTATCATGGAGTGCCCCAATACTTGCGGAGCCTCCTGGCCAGCTACTTGGAGGACAGGGAGGTCCTCCTCGTGGACAAGACGGCCACGGTGAGGCGGTTCGGCGCAGAGTCCGGTGTTCCGCAGGGGTCGGTGCTAGGCCCCCCCCTGTGGAACATCGGATTCAACTGGCTCCTGAGGGGAGCCCTCCTCCAAGGCACGAGTGTCATCTGCTACGCGGATGACACTCTCCTCACCGCCCGGGGGAGGAATTTTGGGGACGCGGCCTGTCTGGCCTCGGCTGGCGGAACCTTGGTTGCGGAGAGGATCCGCCGCCTGGGATTGAAGGTGGCGCTGCAAAAGACCGAGGCCGTATTCTTTCACGGGCCTCGGCAGCGCATCCCTCCCGACGCTCACATTGTCGTGGAGGGCATTAGGATAGGGGTCCAGCCCCAGATGAAGTATCTGGGCTTGGTGCTGGACGAGAGATGGCGCTTCGGCCCGCATTTCAGCGGGCTGTCGACGCGCCTGTTGAAGGCCGCGGACGCCCTCTCGTGGCTCCTCCCGAATCTGGGGGGGCCCAAGGCGGGATGCCGGCGCCTATATGCCGGCATACTGAAGAGCATGGCCCTATACGGGGCCCCCATCTGGGCGGACTCCCTGCACAGAAGGGAGAATGCGACCGCCATCCGCAGGCCCCAAAGGGCCATCGCACTGCGGGTGGCGAGGGCCTACCGTTCGGTGGGCTTCTCGGCGGCGTGCGCTCTGGCCGGCACCCCTCCTTGGGAGTTGGAGGCTTGGGTGCTCGCCAGAGTGTACGAGTGGACGGCGCGTCAGAGGGCGCTCGGGGTGCGCCCCGTCGCCGAAGAGCGGGAGGCTGTGCGGCGGGAGGCGAAGGACGCCATCGTCCTCCACTGGACGGAGGACCTCGCCGCCGCCGCTTTTGGCCGCCGGACATTGGACGCACTTGGTCCGGTCCTGCGGAGTTGGCTCGAGCGGTCCCACGGTTTCCTCTCGTTCCGTCTGGTGCAGGTGTTGTCCGGCCATGGCTGTTTCGGATCGCACCTGCACCGGATCGGGAGGGAGGAGACACCGGCGTGCCACGAATGCGGTGCGGCGGAGGACACGGCGCAACACGCACTCGAGGTTTGCCCGGCTTGGTCCGAGCAGCGCCGCGGTCTGACTGCGGTGGTTGGGCGGGACCTCTCGCTTCCCGGCGTGATCAGTGCCATGCTGGGGGGCGAGGAGGCCTGGGCAGCGGTAGCCTCCTTTTGCGAGGACGTAATCTCGCAAAAGGAGGAGGCGGAGCGCGCGCGGGAGGACGACCCTCTCGCTGCGCCGCTCCGCAGACGAAGAAGGGGTCGGAGAGTGCGTGGCGACGGGCGGGCGACGGGCGTGCGAGCGCCTTTGCCTGCATTGCACCCGTCATAAAGGGCAATCGTCGGCGGGGGACTGGACGTAGAGGCTATGCCGGTTTCCCAGTCCCCGCCGCTCGGACGAAGCGGGCAAAGGCCGCTGGGTTGTTTTTAGTGGGTATACCGGTTTAATCAGACCGGGGAGTCCCACATAACCCCCCCATCCCCCGATGGGAGGGTATGCGTAATGCATTTTTTTTTTTTTTTTTTTTTTTTTTTTTTTTTTTTTTTTTTTTTTTTTTTTTTTTTTTTTTTTTTTTTTTTTTTTTTTTTTTTTTTTTTTTTTTTTTTTTTTTTTTTTTTTTTTTTTTTTTTTTTTTTTTTCCCAGCGACAAAAAAAAAAAAAAAAAAAAAGGTTAGGTTAGGTTAGGTTAGGTTAGGTTAGGTTAGGTTAGGTTAGGTTAGGTTAGGTTAGGTTAGGTTAGGTTAGGTTAGGTTAGGTTCCCGGCGGAGTTTCTGGATCTCATACCGGGCGCGTCCCCAGGTGGCGGATAGGGGAACGCCGCGCAGATATGCGCGGTATCGGGTTCATCCCGGCGCGGGCCAAAACCAGGGGGTGGGATCGCTCCTCATCTTGAGGTCGCGATGGTGTGCGGCGCACACGGGGGGCACTCCTCTCGGAGTGGAGGGGCGACGGGTTTGCCGGTCAGTCATGGCCGGCAGACACGGTCTGATGCAGACCACCGTTCGGCCCGATCCGGAATCCTCATTGAGAGGGCCGGAGGCCCTGCGTGGGCCACGAGGAGAAAACCTCTATAAAAAACCACTGGGGGGGAGCCCAGTCTGGGCTGGGGTGCTGCTCCACGTGTTCTGTCACGTTGGAGGAGCAAGGACGGGCTCGGTGTTCACTCACCCTGTCACCGAGCAGGCAGCGGGAGGACTGTTTCCTTTCGCTGCCCCCGTCATCAGATCGTAATCCCCTAGGGGACCGAGGGTCTTGGCTTCACCGCCCGGGCCGCGAGGAAGAAAACCTCTATAAAAAATCACCCCGAATCCCGAGCTCGGCGCGCGGCCAGGGGATGTATGGCTGACGGGTTTCATCAGTCTCGAGCGCGCCCCCTCCAGAGGACCGGCGGACCCTCTGGAGTATATACGCTTACCCGGGTACAGGGGGCACTGCCCGGGTGGACCTTTTATTTCCCCCATACTCGTGGGAACTTTATGGATACCAATTTTAAAAACAAAAACCCAAATGATGTAAGTGAGGAGGAGACACGCAGTGCCCTTATCAGGGCGCAGCCTGTTGTGAGGCTGACAAGACTGTCAGCCTCGGAGGCGGAAGTGGAGCCGGATCACGGCTCCATCTCGAGCGGCGCGAGTGCTGGGCGCCCCTCCAAGTTTTGGAGGGTTGATGGCCGCAAGCGCCAACGAGAGGGCAACTCGGGGTCGGAGTCGACCTCGAGTGAGGATACCTCGCCGGCCATAAAGGTCAGTGCGAGAGGAAGAGGGCGGCCACCAACAACTGGCAAATATGTCGGTCTGGCCAAAGCGCAGGCGGAGCT
>CANOAR010000001.1:0-59000 GCA_947562105.1 Shargacucullia verbasci
GAACGCCGCCAAGCGCGAAGAGCTCCGTCTCATAGCGGAGCAGGAGGTCATGGAGCAGGCGAAGCGGGCACGTTCCGCAAACATCTCCCGCCTCTCCAGAAGCAGCTCATGTGCGTCATTTGAGACGGTGGCGTCGGCTGCTTCCATCCCTGCGAGTGCCTTGACAGAAAAAGTCAAGACCAACGTGGCCACCATTCTGAAAGTGGCCACAAACTCGAAGAACCTAAAGGGCACATACCAACGTGCCCTGAAGGAGGCCGCCGCTTTTATCACCGAGGCGGCCGACGAGTTCGGCACTCGCACCCTAGGCGAGGAAACGGCGAAGCTGCAGGCAGAAAACGTCCGCCTCCGAGCGGAGATGGCGGAGCTTCGTGCGGAGCTTGCCACGATAAGGGCTGAGCTGCTGGCCGCCAAATCCAAACGGCCGGAGCCCGAGACGCCCCAGTCGTCACCCGTGGTTGTTGCCGATCCCGAGTTGGAGCGTACGCTCACTGAGAGGATCGGCAACATGCTGAACGCCCGACTGGCGGCCCTAGAGGACCGGCTGCTGCCGGCCAAGACAATCCGGCCTCCGCTGGCAGCAGACCGGAGAAAGGAGAAGGCGGAGCAGGCAGCGCGGGATGTGGCTGTGGTAACGGACGCGGTTGCCACGGTCACAATCGGCTCGACCACCAAAGCCAAGGGCAAAAAGGCGAAGGCGGTAAAAACACCGTCGCCCGCCGATAAAACGCCCTCTTACGCAGCCAAGGCCGCCACACCTCGCGCCCCGGCTGACAGCGTCCAGCCGACTGACCAGCCGGCTGCCCCACAAGCTAAAGGGAAGGGTAAGGGGAAAGGCAAATCCCCGGCCGCACAGCAGACACCCACCCCTGCACCCTCCACGTCCGTGCAGCAGGAGGGCGAGTGGGAGAAAGTCGGCGAGAAGAAGGCCGCTAAAAAGAAGGAAAAGAAGTCCGCAAAAAAGGCGGAAAAGAGCAAGGCGAAGCTGCGCGCCCCACGCTCAACAGCCGTCGTCCTCACCCTGGAACCCGGGGCGCAAGAGAAGGGCGTCACTTACGCCGGGGTCCTGGCTAAGGCCAAGGCCAACATCACGTTGGCCGACCTCGGCATTGCGGGGGTGCAGGTCAAGACCACTGCTACAGGTGCCCGGCTCCTTGAAATCTCTGGGGCCACAAGTGGGGAGAAGGCGGACGCCCTTGCCGAGCGGCTTCGGCTGCTGTTGGAGGCGGACGAGGTCCGAGTGTCCAGGCCCGTTAAATGTGCAAGCTTGCGCATCACGGGCTTGGACGACTCAGTGACCGCCGAAGAACTGGCGGCCGCAATAGCCAGAGTCGGCGGCTGCTCGGCGGAGCACATCAGGCCCGGACCGATCAGCCGGGGGCCAAACGGCATGGGGGTAGTGGTGGCCAGCTGCCCCGTGGCGGCCGCCAAAAAGGTCCTTGACGGCGGCAGACTGCTGGTTGGGTGGGTTTCGGCTCGGGTGAAGGCGTTGGAGTCGAGGCCCACAAAGTGCTACAGGTGCCAGGCCGAGGGCCACGTCAGGGCCAAGTGCACGGCGCAATTGGACTGCGGCCAGCTGTGCTTCCGCTGCGGCCAGCCTGGTCACAAGGCGGGGTCGTGCCAGGCACCAACGCCGTGCTGTGTTCTGTGCACGGCGTCTGGCCAGCCAGCGGAGCACAAGCTGGGCAGTAAGACCTGCCCCGCGACCGTCCAGCCAAAATTGAAGGGCGGGAAGAAGAAAAAGAGGAAGAAGGGATCGGCCGCAACAGCAGAGCAGCCGAACGCCTCGGCCGCGGCGGAAGCGCCGCAGAGCCAGACGGAGGGGACAGTAGAAATGGAGTGTCAGTAATGGCCCCACCCCTCCGTCTGCTGCAGGCCAACATCAACCACTGCGCCAGGGCTCAGGACCTTTTACTCCAGAGCATGGCGCAGTGGAAGATAAACATCGTCGTCGTCGCCGAGCCGTATTTTATCCCTCCCAGGGACGACTGGGTGGGAGACACCACCGGCTCGGCGGCCTTGATCTGGTCGGCTGCCGCCGGAACCCCGTCCATCGAGAATATCTCGAGGGGGCGGGGTTACGTCGCGGCGCAATTCGGCGAGGTTGTGGTGGTGGGAGTGTACTTCTCTCCGAACCGCACCCTCGCCGAGTTCGAGAGCTTCCTCTTGGAGCTGTCCACGTTGGTGAACCGCGCCCACCCTCGCTCCGTTCTCGTCCTAGGGGACCTCAACGCCAAGTCCGCGGCGTGGGGTTCCCGCGCCACAGACCATCGTGGCACGGCGCTGGAGGAGTGGGCCCTCGCGTCGGGTCTGGCCGTCCTGAACCGCGGTTCAGTCGACACGTGCGTGCGACAGCTGGGTGGGTCCATAGTGGACGTATCGTTCGCTAGCCCGGCTCTAGCACGCCGTGTCCGGGGGTGGAGAGTCTTGGAGGAGGTGGAGACGTTGTCGGACCACCGGTACATCCGGTTCGACGTCTCCGCCCAGACCTCGGGCATCCACCGCCCGCCGACCCCGGGGAGGGACGGACCGCGCTGGGCGCTGAAGCGCCTCGACCGGGAGCTCCTTGAGGAAGCGGCCATAGTGAAGGCGTGGTCAGAGGGACCGGAGAGGCCCGGTGACGACGTCGACGGAGAGGCGAGCTGGTTTCGCGGGGCGATGACGCAAATCTGCGACGCGGCTATGCCCCGCGTCCAGTCTCGGCCCACCAAGCGTCAGGTGTACTGGTGGACAGAGGAGATCGCCCAGCTGCGTTATGCATGCATAGCGGCGAGACGCCAGTACACCAGGCAGCGCCGGAGACGTCTGAACCGGAGCCCCGAGACGGAGGCGGCGCTGTACCAGAGGTACCGCGCCGCGAAGGAGGCTCTGAAGATAGCCATCGGCAGAGCAAAGGAGGCAGCGAGGGAGGAGCTGCTCGAGACCCTCGAACGCGATCCGTGGGGGCGTCCATACCGTATGGTAAGGGGCAAACTACGCCCCTGGGCGCCCCCACTAACAGAGGGTCTCCGCCCCGAGTTGCTCGGGGACGTGGTGGCCGCCCTGTTTCCATCCAGGGCGGAACACACACCACCGCCGATGGCTCCGCCAGAGCCTCCTGGAGAGGGAGATGTCCCAAATGCCCCCGAGGTGACCCAAGAGGACCTGAAGGCAGCGGTGGATCGGCTCCGGGCTAAGAACACTGCCCCGGGGCCCGACGGCATACCCGGCCGCGCCTGGGTCCTCGCCCTGAAGGAGTTGGAGCCCCGACTGCGACGGCTCTTCACGGCATGCCTGCAGGAGGGCCGGTTTCCATCGCAGTGGAAAACCGGCAGGCTGGTCCTCCTCAGGAAGGAGGGGCGCCCGGCGGACTCGCCGTCCGCATACCGGCCCATAGTGTTGCTGGACGAGGTGGCAAAGCTCTTCGAGCGCATCGTCGCCGACCGCCTCGTCCAGCATCTGAGCAGGGAGGGGCCGGACTTGGACGGCAACCAGTTCGGTTTCCGCCGCGGGCGCTCCACCGTAGACGCCATCATGCGCGTGAGGAGCCTGGCGGAGGAAGTGGTGTCCCGGGGTGGGGTCTTGTTGGCGGTGTCGTTAGACATTTGCAACGCCTTCAACACCCTGCCCTGGAGTTGTATTAGGGAGGCCCTACGTTATCACGGAGTGCCTCCCTACCTCCGCCACATCGTCGGGGCTTATTTGTCGGGGCGTTGGGTCACCTTTGTGGGGCAAAATGGCGTGGTGCAGCGACACCAGATGTCGTGCGGTGTTCCACAGGGTTCGGTTCTGGGCCCGCTCCTGTGGAACATCGGGTACGACTGGGTGCTGAGGGGTGCTCTCCTCCGGGGCGCTAGCGTGACGTGTTACGCGGACGACACGCTCGTCGCGGCCCGGGGGAGATCGCACAGGGAGGCAGCCTTGCTGGCGACGGCTGCAGTGGCGCAGGTGGTGGGTCGCATCCGGCGGTTGGGGCTGGAAGTGGCCCTCCACAAATCCGAGGCCATGACGTTTCATGGGCCTCGGAACGCGCCGCCGCCGGGATCTAACATCGTGGTCGGTGGGGTCCGAATAGCTGTCGGGGCGACGATAAAATACCTGGGGGTCGTCCTCGACAGCCGCTGGGATTTCGGGCCCCACTTCCGGCGGCTGGCGCCCAAACTGATGGGCGCTGCGGCCGCGCTGGCGACGCTGCTTCCCAATCTCGGAGGGCCGACGACGAGTTGTCGGCGGCTGTACATGGGGGTCGTGCGATCCATGGCCCTGTACGGGGCCCCGGTGTGGGCCGATGACCTGACGGCCACCAACATCGCCATTCTGCGGAAGCCGCAACGGGCGATGGCCGTCAGAGTCATAAGAGGTTATCGCACGATCTCCCATGAGGCAGCGTGCGTACTGGCCGGATCTCCGCCCTGGGACCTGGAGGCGAAGGCCCTCGCGTCACTCTATACATGGCGCGGGGGCGAGAGGGAGCGGGGCAACAGACCTGCGCCGCGAGAAATCGAGTGGCGCAGGTCAGAGCTCCGCGAGGTCCTGGTGGCGGAATGGGGTGAACGCCTCACTCACCCCAGCGCTGGCCTCACGACGATCGAGGCCATCCGGCCAGTGCTGCAGGAGTGGCTAGGGAGGAGCCACGGCTCCCTGACGTTTCGGGCGACGCAGGTGCTTTCTGGACATGGGTGCTTCGGAAAGTACCTGTGTCGCATAGGCAGGGAGCCAGACGCCCGGTGCCACCATTGCGTCGGTTGCCGCGAGGAGACGGCGCGGCATGTTGTGGAGGAATGCATCGCTTGGGATGCGCCGCGCCGTGCTCTAGTCGCGGAAGTCGGAGGGGACCTCTCGCTCCCGACCATCGTTCGTCATATGGTCGGCAGCGACAGGTCCTGGGACGCAGTGGTGTCCTTCTGCGAGGAGGTGATGTCGCAGAAGGAAGCTGCGGAAAGGGAGAGGGAAAACACGTCCACTCTCCCGAGCCGCAGCAGGCGCACCGGGCGCCGGAGGCGGGGGGGTCATAACATCCGACTCCCCCCGTAGCGGTCCATCGAGCGGGCGGATTGGGGGAAATCCGTTCGCTCCGTATATGGACCCGAGGTGGCGTGCGTAGTGTCCCTCGCACGCCCCTCAGCAGAAAGTGGTCAAGGGGGGTGAGCACCCCTCCCCCCCTGTGACAAGTGGGGGTCCGCAGTGGCGGACCGGCACCGCCGGGTCGCGGACGAGTGCTGGCTTGAACCCGCGGCCCGGTATAACGGTGCAGATGGGACACTCCTGTGTTTTTAGTCGGTGCGAGTCCGACATCACCTCGTCGCCTCCCCCGGCGGCGGGGTACCCATAAGGGGTTTTCACAGGGTCAAAAAAAAAAAAAAAAAAAAAAAAAAAAAAAAAAAAAAAAAAAAAAAAAAAAAAAAAGGTTAGGTTAGGTTAGGTTAGGTTAGGTTAGGTTAGGTTAGGTTAGGTTAGGTTAGGTTAGGTTAGGTTAGGTTAGGTTAGGTTAGGTTAGGTTACCCGGCGGAGTTTCTGGACCTCATACCGGGCGCGTCCCCAGGTGGCGGATAGGGGAACGCCGCGCAGATATGCGCGGTATCGGGTTCATCCCGGCGCGGGCCAAAACCAGGGGGTGGGATCGCTCCTCATCTCGAGGTTGCGATGGTGTGCGTTTTGCACACGGGGGGCACTCCTCTCGGAGTGGAGGGGCGACGGGTTTGCCGGTCAGTCATGGCCGGCAGACACGGTCTGATGCAGACCACCGTTCGGCCCGATCCGGAATCCTCATTGAGAGGGCCGGAGGCCCTGCGTGGGCCGCGAGGAGAAAACCTCTATAAAAAACCACCGGGGGGGAGCCCAGTCTGGGCTGGGGTGCTGCTCCACGTGTTCTGTCACGTTGGAGGAGCAAGGACGGGCTCGGTGTTCACTCACCCTGTCACCGAGCAGGCAGCGGGAGGACTGTTTCCTTTCGTTGCCCCCGTCATCAGATCGTAATCCCTTAGGGGACCGAGGGTCTTGGCTTCACCGCCCGGGCCGCGAGGAAGAAAACCTCTATAAAAAATCACCCCGAATCTCGAGCTCGGCGCGCGGCCGGGGGATGTATGGCTGACGGGTTTAATCAGTCTCGAGCGCGCCCCCTCCAGAGGACCGGCGGACCCTCTGGAGTATATACGCTTACCCGGGTACAGGGGGCACTGCCCGGGTGGACCTTTTATTTCCCCCATACTCGTGGGAACTATATGGATACCTTTTTAAAAAACAAAAACCAAAACCCAAATGAAGTAGGTGAGGACGAGACACGCAGTGCCCTTATCAGGGCGCAGCCTGTCGTGAGGCTGACAAGACTGTCAGCCTCGGAGGCGGAAGTGGAGCCGGATCACGGTTCCATCTCGAGCGGCGCGAGTGCTGGGCGCCCCTCCAAGTTTTGGAGGGTTGATGGCCGCAAGCGCCAACGAGAGGGCAACTCGGGGTCGGAGTCGACCTCGAGTGAGGATACCTCGCCGGCCATAAAGGTCAGTGCGAGAGGAAGAGGGCGGCCACCAACAACTGGCAAATATGTCGGTCTGGCCAAAGCGCAGGCGGAGCTGAACGCCGCCAAGCGCGAAGAGCTCCGTCTCATAGCGGAGCAGGAGGTCATGGAGCAGGCGAAGCGGGCACGTTCCGCAAACATCTCCCGCCTCTCCAGAAGCAGCTCATGTGCGTCATTTGAGACGGTGGCGTCGGCTGCTTCCATCCCTGCGAGTGCCTTGACAGAAAAAGTCAAGACCAACGTGGCCACCATTCTGAAAGTGGCCACAAACTCGAAAAACCTGAAGGGCACATATCAACGTGCCCTGAAGGAAGCCGCCGCTTTCATCACCGAGGCGGCCGACGAGTTCGGCACTCGCACCCTAAACGAGGAAACGGCGAAGTTGCAGGCTGAAAACGTCCGACTCCGAGCGGAGATGGCGGAGCTCCGCTCGGAGCTTGCAACGATGAGGGCGGAGCTCTTGGCCGTTAAGACCTCACGGCCAGAGGCGCCCCAGTCGTCACCCGTGGCTGTTGCCGATCCCGAGTTGGAGCGTACGCTCACTGAGAGGATCGGCAACATGCTGAACGCCCGACTGGCGGCCCTAGAGGACCGGCTGCTGCCGGCCAAGACAATCCGGCCTCCGCTGGCAGCAGACCGGAGAAAGGAGGAGGCGGAGCAGGCAGCGCGGGATGTGGCTGTGGTAACGGACGCGGTTGCCACGGTCACAATCGGCTCGACCACCAAAGCCAAGGGCAAAAAGGCGAAGGCGGCAAAAACACCGTCGCCCGCCGATAAAACGCCCTCTTACGCAGCCAAGGCCGCCACACCTCGCGCCCCGGCTGACAGCGTCCAGCCGACTGACCAGCCGGCTGCCCCACAAGCTAAAGGGAAGGGTAAGGGGAAAGGCAAATCCCCGGCCGCACAGCAGACACCCACCCCTGCACCCTCCACGTCCGTGCAGCAGGAGGGCGAGTGGGAGAAAGTCGGCGAGAAGAAGGCCGCTAAAAAGAAGGAAAAGAAGTCCGCAAAAAAGGCGGAAAAGAGCAAGGCGAAGCTGCGCGCCCCACGCTCAACAGCCGTCGTCCTCACCCTGGAACCCGGGGCGCAAGAGAAGGGCGTCACTTACGCCGGGGTCCTGGCTAAGGCCAAGGCCAACATCACGTTGGCCGACCTCGGCATTGCGGGGGTGCAGGTCAAGACCACTGCTACAGGTGCCCGGCTCCTTGAAATCTCTGGGGCCACAAGTGGGGAGAAGGCGGACGCCCTTGCCGAGCGGCTTCGGCTGCTGTTGGAGGCGGACGAGGTCCGGGTGTCCAGGCCCGTTAAATGTGCAAGCTTGCGCATCACGGGCTTGGACGACTCAGTGACCGCCGAAGAACTGGCGGCCGCAATAGCCAGAGTCGGCGGCTGCTCGGCGGAGCACATCAGGCCCGGACCGATCAGCCGGGGGCCAAACGGCATGGGGGTAGTGGTGGCCAGCTGCCCCGTGGCGGCCGCCAAAAAGGTCCTTGACGGCGGCAGACTGCTGGTTGGGTGGGTTTCGGCTCGGGTGAAGGCGTTGGAGTCGAGGCCCACAAAGTGCTACAGGTGCCAGGCCGAGGGCCACGTCAGGGCCAAGTGCACGGCGCAATTGGACTGCGGCCAGCTGTGCTTCCGCTGCGGCCAGCCTGGTCACAAGGCGGGGTCGTGCCAGGCACCAACGCCGTGCTGTGTTCTGTGCACGGCGTCTGGCCAGCCAGCGGAGCACAAGCTGGGCAGTAAGACCTGCCCCGCGACCGTCCAACCAGCAAAGGGCGGGAAAAAGAAGAAAAAGAAGAAGAAGGGATCGGCCGCAACAGCAGAGCAGCCGAACGCCTCGGCCACGGCGGAAGCGCCGCAGAGCCAGACGGAGGGGACAGTAGAAATGGAGTGTCAGTAATGGCCCCACCCCTCCGTCTGCTGCAGGCCAACATCAACCACTGCGCCAGGGCTCAGGACCTTTTACTCCAGAGCATGGCGCAGTGGAAGATCAACATCGTGGCCGTCGCCGAGCCGTATTTTATCCCTCCCAGGGACGACTGGGTGGGCGACATCACCGGCTCGGCGGCCCTAATTTGGTCAGCAGCCGCTGGAACCCCGTCCATCGAGAATATCTCGAGGGGGCGGGGTTACGTCGCGGCGCAATTCGGCGAGGTTGTGGTGGTGGGAGTATACTTCTCTCCGAACCGCACCCTCGCCGAGTTCGAGAGCTTCCTCTTGGAGCTGTCCACGTTGGTGGACCGTGCCCACCCTCGCTCCGTTCTCGTCCTCGGGGACCTCAACGCCAAGTCCGCGGCGTGGGGTTCCCGCGCCACAGACCATCGTGGCACGGCGCTGGAGGAGTGGGCCCTCGCGTCGGGTCTGGCCGTCCTGAACCGCGGTTCAGTCGACACGTGCGTGCGACAGCTGGGTGGGTCCATAGTGGACGTATCGTTCGCTAGCCCGGCTCTAGCACGCCGTGTCCGGGGGTGGAGAGTCCTGGAGGAGGTGGAGACGTTGTCGGACCACCGGTACATCCGGTTCGACGTCTCCGCCCAGACCTCGGGCATCCACCGCCCGCCGACCCCGGGGAGGGACGGACCGCGCTGGGCGCTGAAGCGCCTCGACCGGGAGCTCCTTGAGGAAGCGGCCATAGTGAAGGCGTGGTCAGAAGGACCGGAGAGGCCCGGTGACGACGTCGACGGGGAGGCGAGCTGGTTCCGCGGGGCGATGACGCAGATCTGCGACGCGGCTATGCCCCGCGTCCAGTCTCGGCCTACCAAGCGTCAGGTGTACTGGTGGACAGAGGAGATCGCCCAGCTGCGTTATGCGTGCATAGCGGCGAGACGCCAGTACACCAGGCAGCGCCGGAGACGTCTGAACCGGAGCCCCGAGACGGAGGCGGCGCTGTACCAGAGGTACCGCGCCGCGAAGGAGGCTCTGAAGATAGCCATCGGCAGAGCAAAGGAGGCAGCGAGGGAGGAGCTGCTCGAGACCCTCGAACGCGATCCGTGGGGGCGTCCATACCATATGGTAAGGGGCAAACTACGCCCCTGGGCGCCCCCACTAACAGAGGGTCTCCGCCCCGAGTTGCTCGGGGACGTGGTGGCCGCCCTGTTTCCATCCAGGGCGGAACACACACCACCGCCGATGGCTCCGCCAGAGCCTCCTGGAGAGGGAGATGTCCCAAATGCCCCCGAGGTGACCCAAGAGGACCTGAAGGCAGCGGTGGATCGGCTCCGGGCTAAGAACACTGCCCCGGGGCCCGACGGCATACCCGGCCGCGCCTGGGTCCTCGCCCTGAAGGAGTTGGAGCCCCGACTGCGACGGCTCTTCACGGCATGCCTGCAGGAGGGCCGGTTTCCATCGCAGTGGAAAACCGGCAGGCTGGTCCTCCTCAGGAAGGAGGGGCGCCCGGCGGACTCGCCGTCCGCATACCGGCCCATAGTGCTGCTGGACGAGGTGGCAAAGCTCTTCGAGCGCATCGTCGCCGACCGCCTCGTCCAGCATCTGAGCAGGGAGGGGCCGGACTTGGACGGCAACCAGTTCGGTTTCCGCCGCGGGCGCTCCACCGTAGACGCCATCATGCGCGTGAGGAGCCTGGCGGAGGAAGTGGTGTCCCGGGGTGGGGTCTTGTTGGCGGTGTCGTTAGACATTTGCAACGCCTTCAACACCCTGCCCTGGAGTTGTATTAGGGAGGCCCTACGTTATCACGGAGTGCCTCCCTACCTCCGCCACATCGTCGGGGCTTATTTGTCGGGGCGTTGGGTCACCTTCGTGGGGCAAAATGGCGTGGTGCAGCGACACCAGATGTCGTGCGGTGTTCCACAGGGTTCGGTTCTGGGCCCGCTCCTGTGGAACATCGGGTACGACTGGGTGCTGAGGGGTGCTCTCCTCCGGGGCGCTAGCGTGACGTGTTACGCGGACGACACGCTCGTCACGGCCCGGGGGAGATCGCACAGGGAGGCAGCCTTGCTGGCGACGGCCGCAGTGGCGCAGGTGGTGGGTCGCATCCGGCGATTGGGGCTGGAGGTGGCCCTCCACAAATCCGAGGCCATGACGTTCCATGGGCCTCGGAACGCGCCGCCGCCGGGATCTAACATCGTGGTCGGTGGGGTCCGAATAGCTGTCGGGGCGACGATAAAATACCTGGGGGTCGTCCTCGACAGCCGCTGGGATTTCGGGCCCCACTTCCGGCGGCTGGCGCCCAAACTGATGGGCGCTGCGGCCGCGCTGGCGACGCTGCTTCCCAATCTTGGAGGGCCGACGACAAGTTGTCGGCGGCTGTACATGGGGGTCGTGCGATCCATGGCCCTGTATGGGGCCCCGGTGTGGGCCGATGACCTGACGGCCACCAACATCGCCACTCTGCGGAAGCCGCAACGGGCGATGGCCGTCAGAGTCATAAGAGGTTATCGCACGATCTCCCATGAGGCAGCGTGCGTACTGGCCGGATCTCCGCCCTGGGACCTGGAGGCGAAGGCCCTCGCGTCACTCTATACATGGCGCGGGGGCGAGAGGGAGCGGGGCAACAGACCTGCGCCGCGAGAAATCGAGTGGCGCAGGTCAGAGCTCCGCGAGGTCCTGGTGGCGGATTGGGGTGAACGCCTCACTCACCCCAGCGCTGGCCTCACGACGATCGAGGCCATCCGGCCAGTGCTGCGGGAGTGGCTAGGGAGGGGCCACGGCTCCCTGACGTTTCGGGCGACGCAGGTGCTTTCTGGACATGGGTGCTTCGGAAAGTACCTGTGTCGCATAGGCAGGGAGCCAGACGCCCGGTGCCACCATTGCGTCGGTTGCCGCGAGGAGACGGCGCGGCATGTTGTGGAGGAGTGCATCTCTTGGGATGCGCCGCGCCGTGCTCTAGTCGCGGAAGTCGGAGGGGACCTCTCGCTCCCGGCCATTGTTCGTCATATGGTCGGCAGCGACAGGTCCTGGGACGCAGTGGTGTCCTTCTGCGAGGAGGTGATGTCGCAGAAGGAAGCTGCGGAGAGGGAGAGGGAAATCACGTCCACTCTCCCGAGCCGCAGCAGGCGCACCGGGCGCCGGAGGCGGGGGGGTCATAACATCCGACTCCCCCCGTAGCGGTCCATCGAGCGGGCGGATTGGGGGAAATCCGTTCGCTCCGTATATGGACCCGAGGTGGCGTGCGTAGTGTCCCTCGCACGCCCCTCAGCAGAAGGTGGTCAAGGGGGGTGAGCACCCCTCCCCCCCTGTGACAAGTGGGGGTCCGCAGTGGCGGACCGGCACCGCCGGGTCGCGGACGAGTGCTGGCTTGAACCCGCGGCCCGGTATAATGGTGCAGATGGGACACTCCTGTGTTTTTAGTCGGTGCGAGTCCGACATCACCTCGTCGCCTCCCCCGGCGGCGGGGTACCCATAAGGGGTTTTCACAGGGTCAAAAAAAAAAAAAAAAAAAAAAAAAAAGGTTAGGTTAGGTTAGGTTAGGTTAGGTTAGGTTAGGTTAGGTTAGGTTAGGTTAGGTTAGGTTAGGTTAGGTTAGGTTAGGTTAGGTTAGGTTAGGTTAGGTTAGGTTAGGTTAGGTTAGGTTAGGTTAGGTTTTTTTTTTTTTTTTTTTTTTTTTTTTTTTTTTTTTTTTTTTTTTTTTTTTTTTTTTTTTTTTAATACTAGCTACCTCCAACATTATCGGAGCCTTTTTATATCGGTTTACTCTTTCATACTAGTTCTCGCTTTTATTCCTCTCGCACTTTTATTCTTCATACAGGTTCTTTCTTTCATCCATCTTTTCTTTGTTTCTTATCATTGGTGGGATTCCAATGCTACACTATCTATTCTATGCTATCTAGCTATTTCCTTTATTGGTTCCTTGTAGTGTTTCTGGGAGTTTGTAGGGTTCTTTTATTTTTAGATACTTTCTTTACTAAAATGTCTTACAATATTTTACATGGCTTAACTTTTTTCTTATTTTAACTTATTTCTATATCTTACGTCTATTTATACTTTCTTACAGTGTTTTAACTTTATATTATTTATTTAAACATTTGGTTTCTTAACTAACTTATTTATATAGTGGTTGTATTACATTATTTATCCTAGTTTCCTATATTTATATGCTCTTGTGTTTTATGGTGATATTTAATATTTTTCAAAATATTATTACATCATAATTTGCGCTACTTCTTTGTTAATTACCAATGTCATTATTTTATTTATTACTGTCTCTAGGTGCTCTGTTGTACAGATTTTTTCCACTTTCAGTTTTATGGTTTTGTACTCATACGCCAATTGCCCTAATTTCTTATGAAATGAGGAGCAATTGGCATTTTTTATGTTATTATTTTTGGTGGTTCTTTTTATTTGTTTTAATTTGCGTTTGTTCGTGTTAATTTGTGCCATTGAAACAATTTTGCTTTGTTCATTTTGGATGCCTTTAACAATACGCCACCGTCGATCTGGCGAGCATGTCCCACTTTCTGCGTATTGGGCAGTCGCCACTGAATGCATTGTGGTCCACGCGCTCGAGCTTCGCTTTGGTGCAATTCCAGCATGTCGGTGCGTTGCTTGCGAGCCACTCGGTGCACTCCATCTTCAAATGGGGGCCGCCACAGTGGCTGCATAGGTCAGCTGGTTCTTTGCACAGGCGTTTGCCATGGCCGTACCCCAAGCAGCGGGTGCACTGCACCAGTGGCGTCTGGTCCTCCACGTGTACTCTTTGGAGGTCTATTCGGAGCTTCTCCTCTTCTATAGCCCTCTTCCAGATTGTGGGGGATACGCTGAGTACGATGTGGTTCGTATGTGGGTTTCGCGTTTTCCTCCTGTATCGCACATTCATTCTGTAATCCTCGTTCTCGAGGCCGTGGAAAATCTCCCGGTTCTGATTTCTGATTGCTTTAAGGATTTCCTCGTCGCTGTGTATCAGCAGTACATCCCTCAGAATCAGTAGCGGGTCTCTATTTTTCACTTCCTCGACAGCGAGGTTGGCTCCCGCTTTTTCCAACCTTTCCCTTATCTTACTTCTCTCCTCTCTTGTTTCGAAGCCCATTATCACTTTTCTGTCCTTTGCCTTCCTCACCCTCTCTACCTTGACCCATCCCTCTGTTGCGTCGACGGCTTTCCTAACCCGGTCTAGAACTTCTTCCCCGGTTTCGGTTTCATCTTTAGATGTCACTACAATTGAGTGCAGAGCACTTTGCGTGTGTGGCAGTTTGTCATTTTGTGCCGTGTTCCTGGGTAAGGCCTTAGGGATATCGGCGAGTTTCTCTCTTATTTTTTCCATTTCCCTGAAGGTGGTGTCAATTTTTTCCCCTTGCTGTTTCAGCAGTTCCATTATTTCCTTTCCTTCCGTTTCCTTGGGGTTCTCCTTCCTTTTGTCCTGTGTTGCCATATCCTTTCCTATATCCCCAGTCTCTTCTGCTGTGTTTACACCCATTTCTTTTGTTTCAGGTGCCTTCGGTTTTGCTGTTTTTACTGCTGTCCCTGTCTTCGCAGCTTCAGCTTCTAGCGTGGCATCCTTCACCAGCTGGTACAAGTTCTCCACCCCCGCAAGGATCCCGGTCTTTAGATCTGTCCTCAGATTGCGAGACTCGCTTACGCAATGTTTCACTCTCTGAAGCCAGGTCCGGGCCTGTGACGTGCGGTTTGTGGGGTTTGCGGGCTCTTGTACTGGCCCCTGCAGCGCCCCGGGGTCTTCCGCAGATACTCTTCGCGCCACTCCTTTTGTTTCCTGAGGGGGCTTCTCCTTCTGCTTTGTCTTCCGGGGCGTCACTGGTGCCGATAACTGAACCGTTCTTTTTGGTGAGTGTGGGTATGCTTCTGGGGTACAGGGCCTTTTTTCTGCTATTCCCGCCTCCCATTCTCCAATGCTACGCCTGACCTTAGAAGCGTGCGTCGCTTCTCGTGGAGACGGTCCGGCCTTCTCTACGTCCATTGTGAGGGTCTGGGTGTTTTCTTTTGCGACCGTCTTTTTTGCGGGTGTTCTCATGGTAGCAGCCATATCGGAAGAGGTTGGTGGAGGTAGGTTATAT
Source organism: Shargacucullia verbasci (assembly GCA_947562105.1). NCBI lineage: Eukaryota > Metazoa > Arthropoda > Insecta > Lepidoptera > Noctuidae > Shargacucullia > Shargacucullia verbasci. The sequence continues at coordinate 14,455 of CANOAR010000001.1, forward strand.
AAGCTCAATAGAGCTTACACTCAGCTTATATCTATGTGTGCCGGTCAAAAAACACGGTGCACAGCGCTCTATAAAGTATCTAGTCAAAAATTTTTTTTTTAATTTTGTTTGCAATAATGCAAGTCCGCTTCGTCCGTAGGACAGGTCTCACCGAGCCCTTTTAGGCGAGCCCCAACACGGCAGCTCCAGTCCAAAGGGTTTCGGAGATGTGGCAAACCGAAGTCCGGTTGCTAGTCGATGAGTCTGTGTAGTGACTTTTTTATCTTGGTACGCCGTATATTGCTGTCGATATTTGGTCCTGATCCCGCGCGGTGACGTCGGCCGCAGTCAGGCAGAGATGGTACTGGTACTGACTGGTACTTCTATTTTCACAGCATGTGTGGAGATATGCTGCTTACAGCACGACGATCCGTGACAGCGATTTTGTGCTATAGGTAGTAGGTACTGAGGTTGTGGGGGGGAAGGTGTAAGGTAACAGCTCTAGGAATAATATTAAAATGATGTGCTTGAAATAGTAAATTTTTCTAGTGAAGGACGTATTTTAATAGTACTAAGTGTATAAGATAGATGGCAGCACTTGTATGTTGGAGTGTGGCGAATTTCCTAGCGAAGCATGTGTGTTAGTAGTGTATGGTGTTTCCGATAGATGGCAGCACTTGTATGTTGGAGTGTGATGAATTTCCTAGTGAAGCGTGTGTGTTAGTAGTGTATGATGTTTCCAACAGATGGCAGCACTTGTATGTTGGAGTGTGGTGAATTTCCTAGTGAAGCATGTGTGTTAGTAGTGTATGATGTTTCCAACAGATGGCAGCACTTGTGTGTTGAGATGTGGTAAGTTTCCTAGAGGAGGACTTGTGTTAGTAGTACGAAGTGCATAGGATAGATGTCAGCACCTGTATGTTGGGGTGTGGTATGTTTCCTAGGGAAGGATGTGTGTTAGTAGTTCCTAGTGTATCCAACAGGTGGCAGCACTAGTATGTTAAGATGTTGTGAGTTTCCTAGAGAGGGATGTGTGTTAGTAGTGTGTGGTGTATATGGTAGATGGCAGCTCCTGTATGTCAGGTGTGATGAGTTGCCTGTGAAGGATCTACGTTGGTAGTGTGTGCTGTATAGTATAGGTGGCGACACTATTGCTAATGTCAGTCAAGTGTGGTATATTACTTGGTAGGAAATGTGTGTGTTGGTGTTTCGCACTGTATTCGGTAGGTGGCGACTCTGTTGCATCTATGTACAAAAGCGTAGATAACAAGGGGAGGATTTTGGAAAAATGTCTATTTCTTTGGAATGCGTGGGCGGATTTTATAAAGGTTTACTGATCTAGAATCTGTATTAAATTATGCTTCTAATTATTATAATAATGTGAGGATTAATGTATATAAAGGCTGGTTATGTGGGATTCGAAATAGTTTATTTGGGAATTTTTATGAAAAATGAAAATTTGGATTTATCTCAGGTTATATAAGGGATAGATGGGGTTTAATACCAGAGGGGTTAGTTATTGTGCCCAAGGCACACCTCGAATTCCTTAGAACAGAATATAACTTGGAATTAAGGAAGTGGTTTTTCAAATTACGTAAATATTTGGTTACGTGACCTGTACCACACCTGATAAGTCTTTTAGGAAAACAGCTATATTATTTGAATCACTGAGCCTAAAATTAAAATATAGCCAACGTTTTGTAGCAGAGGAATTGTAGAATTTAATGAAATTTTAAGACAATATGATTGTCAATCTAATTAAGGAGATAAATGCCGTGAAAAATGAGGTAGCAAATGGCTTTGTTCACGGTTAGTTCACCCACGCCGTCGCTCAGGGGGCGCCACCGGCGATTTGGCGGAAAGAAAACTTGTACAATGTAAACAAACCAGGGAAGGGTTTTGGAAAAACGTTTGTTTCTTTGGTATGCGTGGATGGATTTTCTAGAGGTTTACTAATTTGGAATCTGTATTAAATTGTGCTTCTAGGTGATATAGTAAGGTGAAGATTAGTGCATAGAATGAGGGTGTGCAGAGCTGGTTAAATGTGATTTGAAAATTTTTAAAGGGAATTTTATGGAAAAGTAGAAATTTGGATTTATCTCAGGTTGTGTAGGGGATAGATGCAATTTAATGGCAGGGGGGTTAGTTTTTATGCTCGGGGCACAATACTATCTCCTCAAAACGGGATATAATTTGGAAATAAAAAAGTGACTTTTCAATTTACGTAATTATTTTAGTGACGTGACCTGTACTATGCCTGTTAAGTCTTTTGGATAAATGGCTATATTATTGGAACCACTGAACCTAGAATTATGATAAAGCCACCGTTTTGAAGCAGAGGGGTTGCAGTATTTAATAAGATTTTAAAATAATATGATTATCGATCTAATTAGGGAGATATATGCCGTGAAATATGAGGTGGCAGGATGGCTCGGGGAAAAGGGTCCTGGAGGTCAGGGTTTAGGGTTTAGGTGAATTTGAGGGATGGTTTTGGTATGTGGGAGGGATAGCACAGTATTGACAAAAATATCGCTCACCCCGGTTGACTCCTTAAGGTTGGTGATTTAGGGGTCCAAACACTGATATGGTAATATCTCAGTGGATTGTGGTCCAATCTTCCTGAGATTTCCAGGGTAGACGTAGGCACTCACGATACACCAATTCGTAATTTAAAAAGTATATGTTAAGGCGACCAATTGAGCGTCGCACGCACTTGTTTGTTTGGGCGTTTAAAAAAACGTTTAAAAAACGCCCCGCGATCCAGTTTTTTGGCGATTTCACTGCACTGCACAAACCGATTTCAGTTATTTTTATATCACTGGGTTCGGTGCACTGAGACGCGTGTTTTGGTATATAACACTTGATGTTTTGCAAACTTTGACCGCGATAATAATTTTTACTTGTGGAGCGCGGCGTTTTCGCTACAATCCGGCTAGCGGGTGGCGCGGGACGGTTGGGTTAGGTTAGGTTAGGTTAGGTTAGGTTAGGTTAGGTTAGGTTAGGTTAGGTTAGGTTAGGTTAGGTTAGGTTAGGTTAGGTTAGGTTAGGTTAGGTTAGGTTAGGTTAGGTTAGGTTAGGTTAGGTTAGGTTAGGTTAGGTTAGGTTAGGTTAGGTTAGGTTAGGTTAGGTTAGGTTAGGTTAGGTTAGGTTAGGTTAGGTTAGGTTAGGTTAGGTTAGGTTAGGTTAGGTTAGGTTAGGTTAGGTTAGGTTAGGTTAGGTTAGGTTAGGTTAGGTTAGGTTAGGTTAGGTTAGGTTAGGTTAGGTTAGGTTAGGTTAGGTTAGGTTAGGTTAGGTTAGGTTAGGTTAGGTTAGGTTAGGTTAGGTTGGGGGACCCCCCACAGTGCTTGCGTCCACGTCGCGTCCCCTGGAAACGACCCAGTTCTGACCACCGTAACGGAGTGGCAGACTGGGTTGGCCAAAGTGCACTGTGCATCGCAGCGAATTACTGATTGTCTTGAGGCTGCGAACCTGCGGAGGCTATGCCTAAACCTGCGCGGGACGCCTGCGGGCGTTTCTCGAAACCAAAAGGCCCTTCTCAGGGCCAACCCAAAGGCCCTTCTCAGGGCCAACCTCAAGGCCCTTCTCAGGGCCAAACCAAAGGCCCTTCTCAGGGCCAACCCAAAGGCCCTTCTCAGGGCCAACCCAAAGGCCCTTCTCAGGGCCAACCCAAAGGCCCTTCTCAGGGCCAATTCGACGCTACGGCGTCAGAGACTAGCCGCACGCCATCTGCGGCTGGTTACTTCGGCGGGGCGGAAGAGTCGTCCGACAACGACTCACTGATTAGTGTGTCGGATGGCTCTCGGTCGCGGAAGCGAAAAAAGGTCCGAGGTGGGTCCGAGGGCTCCTCGGCTTCGGGGTCGACGGGGCTGTCGAAGGCCAAAAAGCCGACGGCGGCCGCGGATGCCCATGTCTTTGGGCTTGAGAACGCCGAACGCCGGTTGGAACTGGCTCGGCGGGCGCAGCTCCAACAAGAGCTGGAGGAGCGGGTGGCTGCCAAGGAGCAACGGGCGCTCGTCGCCCGGGCCAAGTCCGGGTACGGTGCGTCCCGCGTTGTATACGCGGACCATTCTCTGGCGGAGCTGGAGAAAATGGCGGAGGAGGACGAAAAGGAGATTGTCGAGGTCGCCTCTAAGTCCTCCAACCTGAAGGGGACCTTCCAGAAGGCCCTCAAATGGAGGGCCGCGAGCATGCGCGGTGTCGTCGCGGAGCTGGTCCAGCGAACGGCCACCGACGAGACGCGGCAACTGCAGGCAAAGATCGATCGCCTGCAGTCGGAGGTCAGCCAGCTCCATCAGAAGCTGGCTGAAGCCACGGCCCGGCCACAACAAGCCGGGCTGAGCCCTGCGGCAGAGGGCCCCGCCTCCAACCTCGAGGATATCATCCGCAAGGTTGTAATGGAGGAGAGGGCCTTCACAAGAGCCTGCTTAGCAGGCATCGAGGACCGGCTCTTGCCGGAGAAACGCCCCCGACCGCCGCTTGCAGCGGATAAGGGGCAGTGTGAGCCGGGGCCGTCCTCCTCCCAGGCCGAGGACGCCCTTCTCCCCTCGACCACCCCGTCCAACGAGTGGAAGGTGGCGGGCCGTAAGGGGAAGGGCAAAGGCAAAAAGTCGGCGACGGCCGTCCCTGCCGTCCCCGCCACCGCCCCTCCCAGCCAGTCGCAGACGACCGGTAAGGGAAAGGGGAAAGGGAAAGGGGGGGGAAAGAAGCAGCTAGTCCCCCCCAAAACCGCGGCCGTCGTTGTGACGCTCACCGCGGAGGCTGCGGAACGAGGAGAGACGTACGCGTCTATTTTGGTGCGGGCGCGTGCGAATGCCGATCCCACCCAACTGGGGATCAGCAAGGTGTCTTGCCGTCGGACCCAAGCCGGGGCCCGAATCTTTGAGTTCCCGGGGGCAGAGGGGAGTGCCCATGCGGACCTCTTTGCAGCCAAGCTGCAGGAGGTCATTGCGGACTCGGCCAAGGTGGCCCGACCGGTAAAGTCGGCGGCCATAGAGGTGACGGACCTTGATGACTCCGTCACCAAGGAGGAGGTGGTGGCGGCGGTCGCAGCGATAGGGGACTGTGGCGTCGCGGCGGTCCAATGCCGGGACATAAGGCCCGGGCGCGGCGGCATGGGCACCGTTCGCCTCGAGTGCCCAATCGCCGCTGCCAAAGCCGTCCTTGCCAAGGGACGGCTTACAGTCGGGTTCAGCTCGGGTGCAGTCCGGGCACTCGAGGAACAGCCTCTGCGGTGTTTCCGGTGCTTCGGCATCGGACACACCCGGCCCCTGTGTCCGTCCACAGTAGACAGGACGGACATGTGCTTCCGCTGCGGCAAGGAGGGTCACAAAGCCGCCTCCTGCGGGGCCGCCACGCCGCACTGCGCGGTGTGTGCCGCCAGTGGCTGCCCGGCGGACCACGTTATGAAGGGGAGGAACTGCAATCCTCCCCCTAAGCGGGGCAAAGCCCGGGCACCGACCGGGCCTGCTGCTGCCGCTAGCGCCGTCGTTCCTGCGGTGGCTGGGGAGGGAGATGCGATGTCCGACTGATGGATTCGGTCCAACATCGCATCCTTCAGGCGAACACCAACCATTGCAGGGCAGCCCAGGATCTGCTGATGCAGACCATGGCTGAGTGGTTGGTGGACTTGGCGGTGATCGCCGAGCCTTACTCGGTGCCTGGCCGTTGGCTGGGTGACCGGGACGGCCTGGTGGCATTGGTTTCGCGGTCTTCCACGGACTCCCCTCCCCTCTCGCTCTTAGAGAGGGGACCGGGATACGTGGCCGCCGCGTGGGGAGACATGGCGGTGGTGGGGGTCTATTTCTCACCGAACCGCCCTCTCTCGGACTTCGAGGATTTCCTCGAGATCCTCACCGCAGTCGTAGGGAGGATGGCGCTGCGCCAGGTCGTGCTGTTGGGCGACCTGAACGCCAAGTCAGTGGCCTGGGGCAACCCGACCACCGGTTGCAACGTTCGGGGACGAGCCGTCGAGTTTTGGGCGGCCTCATGCGGTGTGTCCCTCCTCAACAGGGGGGCGGTCCACACGTGTGTGCGGCAGCGGGGCGGGTCGGTTGTGGACATCTCGTTCGCCACCCCCACGCTGGCCGCCCGCGTCGTCAATTGGCGGGTAGAGATGGTGGAGACCTTGTCGGACCACCGATATGTACGGTTCGACATCTCTGCTCCGGGGGGGGGGATGGCCCGCGCTCGTCAGTCTCCCTTCCCGCGGTGGACACTCACCCGCCTGAACCGGGAGGCAGCCAGGGAGGCGGCCTTTCTCCAGGACTGGCTGTCGCCCCCTGTCGAGGTCCTGGACGTGGACGCCGCAGCGGTCCAGCTCAGGGGGTCCCTGACCGAGGTGTGCAACTCTAGCATGCCTCGGTCTCGTCGTCCGCCTCCCCGTCGTGCCGTCTATTGGTGGACGGAGGAGCTGGCGGAGCTCCGGGCCGCCTGCGTGGCGGCCAGAAGAGCCTACACTCGGAGTCGACGGCGCAGCGCCCGAAACCGAGTCCAGGCAGAGGAGGACCGCCTATACGCCACCTACCGAGAGGCGAAAACGGTCCTCAAGTCTGCAATGGGCGCTGCAGAAGACTCGGCGAGGGCCGAGATGCTGGCGGATCTCGACAGGGATCCTTATGGGAGACCGTACAAGGCGGCGCGGAACCAGCTACGCCCATATGGTCCCCCACTGACGGAGACCCTCGAGCCGGCGTTGCTTGACGGGGTGGTCCGGTCCCTGTTTCCGCGCAGGACCGACTTCACCCCACCAACGATGGATCCTCCGCAAGGGGCGGCTCCGCCGGAGGAGGGGGTTCCTCCGGTGACGGCGGCGGAGTTCGACGCGGGGGTTCTCAGCCTCCGCGCGAAGAAGACGGCTCCCGGACCAGACGGCGTCCCCGCACGGGTGGTGGCGATCGCCGCCTCCGAAATGAAGGACAGGTTTCGGGATCTCTTTAGCGCGTGCTTCACGGCTGGGAGATTCCCGAAAAAGTGGAAGGAGGGGCAGCTATGCCTCCTCCGAAAGGAGGGACGCCCGGTGGACTCCCCCTCGGCATACCGGCCCATCGTCCTACTCGATGAGGTCGGAAAACTGTTCGAGGGGATTGTCGCCTCCAGGCTCGATAGCCATTTGCGGGGCGTAGGGCCGGACCTGTCGGACGCCCAATTCGGTTTCCGTCGGGGGCGTTCGACGATTGATGCGCTGGCCCTACTCAAGGGCCAGGTGAAGGAGGCGGTGGAGGCGGGGGGCGGAGTGCTGGCGGTGTCATTTGACATTGCCAACGCCTTCAACTCCGTGCCCCACTCGACGATTCTGGAGGCGCTCCGGTATCATGGAGTGCCCCAATACCTGCGGAGCCTCCTGGCCAGCTACTTGGAGGACAGGGAGGTCCTCCTCGTGGACAAGACGGCCACGTTGAGGCGGTTCGGCGCAGAGTCCGGTGTTCCGCAGGGGTCGGTGCTAGGCCCCACCCTGTGGAACATCGGATTCAACTGGCTCCTGAGGGGAGCCCTCCTCCAGGGCACGAGTGTCATCTGCTACGCGGATGACACTCTCCTCACCGCCCGGGGGAGGAACTTTGGGGACGCGGCCTGTCTGGCCTCGGCTGGCGGAACCTTGGTTGCAGAGAGGATCCGCCGCCTGGGATTGAAGGTGGCGCTGCAAAAGACCGAGGCCGTATTCTTTCACGGGCCTCGGCAGCGCATCCCTCCCGACGCTCATATTGTCGTAGAGGGCGTCAGGATAGGGGTCCAGCCCCAGATGAAGTATCTGGGCTTGGTGCTGGACGAGAGATGGCGCTTCGGCCCGCATTTCAGCGGGCTGTCGACGCGCCTGTTGAAAGCCGCGGACGCCCTCTCGTGGCTCCTCCCGAATCTGGGGGGGCCCAAGGCGGGATGCCGGCGCCTATATGCCGGCATCCTGAGGAGCATGGCCCTATACGGGGCCCCCATCTGGGCGGACTCCCTCCACAGAAGGGAGAATGCGACCGCCATCCGCAGGCCCCAAAGGGCCATCGCACTGCGGGTGGCGAGGGCCTACCGTTCGGTGGGCTTCTCGGCGGCATGCGCTCTGGCCGGCACCCCTCCTTGGGAGTTGGAGGCCTGGGTGCTCGCTAGGGTGTACGAGTGGACGGCGCGTCAGAGGGCGCTCGGGGTGCGCCCCGTCGCCGAAGAGCGGGAGGCTGTGCGGCGGGAGGCGAAGGACGCCATCGTCCTCCACTGGACGGAGGACCTCGCCGCCGCCGCCTTTGGCCGCCGGACATTGGACGCGCTTGGTCCGGTCCTGCGGAGTTGGCTCGAGCGGTCCCACGGTTTCCTCTCGTTCCGTCTGGTGCAGGTGTTGTCCGGCCATGGCTGTTTCGGATCGCACCTGCACCGGATCGGGAGGGAGGAGACACCGGCGTGCCACGAATGCGGTGCGGCGGAGGACACGGCGCAACACACACTCGAGGTGTGCCCGGCTTGGTCCGAGCAGCGCCGCGGTCTGACTGCGGTGGTTGGGCAGGACCTCTCGCTTCCCGGCGTGATCAGTGCCATGCTGGGGGGCGAGGAGGCCTGGGCAGCGGTAGCCTCCTTTTGCGAGGACGTAATCTCGCAAAAGGAGGAGGCGGAGCGCGCGCGGGAGGACGACCCTCTCGCTGCGCCGCTCCGCAGACGAAGAAGGGGTCGGAGAGTGCGTGGCGACGGGCGGGCGACAAGCGCGGGGGCGCCTTTGCCTGCATTGCACCCGTCTCAAAGGGCAATCGTCGGCGGAGGACTGGAAGTAGAGGCTATGCCGGTTTCCCAGTCCCCGCCACTCGGACGAAGCGGGTAGAGGCCGCTGGGTTGTTTTAGTGGGTATACCGGAACCAGACCGGGGAGTCCCACATAGCCCCCCCACCCCCCGATGGGAGGGTATGCGTAACGCATTTTTTCCCAGCGACAAAAAAAAAAAAAAAAAAAAAAAAAAGGTTAGGTTAGGTTAGGTTAGGTTAGGTTAGGTTAGGTTAGGTTAGGTTAGGTTAGGTTAGGTTAGGTTAGGTTAGGTTAGGTTAGGTTAGGTTAGGTTCCCGGCGGAGTTTCTGGATCTCATACCGGGCGCGTCCCCAGGTGGCGGATAGGGGAACGCCGCGCAGATATGCGCGGTATCGGGTTCATCCCGGCGCGGGCCAAAACCAGGGGGTGGGATCGCTCCTCATCTTGAGGTTGCGATGGTGTGCGTTTTGCACACGGGGGGCACTCCTCTCGGAGTGGAGGGGCGACGGGTTTGCCGGTCATGTAGTCATGGCCGGCAGACACGGTCTGATGCAGACCACCGTTCGGCCCGATCCGGAATCCTCATTGAGAGGGCCGGAGGCCCTGCGTGGGCCGCGAGGAGAAAACCTCTATAAAAAACCACCGGGGGGGAGCCCAGTCTGGGCTGGGGTGCTGCTCCACGTGTTCTGTCACGTTGGAGGAGCAAGGACGGGCTCGGTGTTCACTCACCCTGTCACCGAGCAGGCAGCGGGAGGACTGTTTCCTTTCGTTGCCCCCGTCATCAGATCGTAATCCCTTAGGGGACCGAGGGTCTTGGCTTCACCGCCCGGGCCGCGAGGAAGAAAACCTCTATAAAAAATCACCCCGAATCTCGAGCTCGGCGCGCGGCCAGGGGATGTATGGCTGACGGGTATGATCAGTCTCGAGCGCGCCCCCTCCAGAGGACCGGCGGACCCTCTGGAGTATATACGCTTACCCGGGTACAGGGGGCACTGCCCGGGTGGACCTGTTATTTCCCCCATACTCGTGGGAACTATATGGATACATTTATAAAAAACAAAAACCCAAACGAAGTAGGAGAGGACGAGACACGCAGTGCCCTTATCAGGGCGCAGCCTGTCGTGAGGCTGACAAGACTGTCAGCCTCGGAGGCGGAAGTGGAGCCGGATAACGGTTCCATCTCGAGCGGCGCGAGTGCTGGGCGCCCCTCCAAGTTTTGGAGGGTTGATGGCCGCAAGCGCCAACGAGAGGGCAACTCGGGGTCGGAGTCGACCTCGAGTGAGGATACCTCGCCGGCCATAAAGGTCAGTGCGAGAGGAAGAGGGCGGCCACCAACCACTGGAAAATATGTCGGTCTGGCCAAAGCGCAGGCGGAACTGAACGCCGCCAAGCGCGAAGAACTCCGCCTCATAGCGGAACAGGAGGTTATGGAGCAGGCGAAGCGGGCACGTTCCGCAAACATCTCTCGCCTCTCTAGAAGTAGCTCAAGTGCGTCCTTTGAGACGGTGGCGTCGGCTGCTTCCATCTCTGCAAGTGCCTTGACAGAAAAAGTCAAGACCAACGTGGCCACCATTCTGAAAGTGGCCACAAACTCGAAAAACCTGAAGGGCACATATCAACGTGCCCTGAAGGAAGCCGCCGCTTTCATCACCGAGGCGGCCGACGAGTTCGGCACTCGCACCCTAAACGAGGAAACGGCGAAGTTGCAGGCTGAAAACGTCCGACTCCGAGCGGAGATGGCGGAGCTCCGCTCGGAGCTTGCAACGATGAGGGCGGAGCTCTTGGCCGTTAAGACCTCACGGCCGGAGGCGCCCCAGTCGTCACCCGTGGCTGTTGCCGATCCCGAGTTGGAGCGTACGCTCACTGAGAGGATCGGCAACATGCTGAACGCCCGACTGGCGGCCCTAGAGGACCGGCTGCTGCCGGCCAAGACAATCCGGCCTCCGCTGGCAGCAGACCGGAGAAAGGAGGAGGCGGAACAGGCAGCGCGGGATGTGGCTGTAGTAACTGACGCGGTTGCCACGGTTACAATCGGCTCGACCATCAAAGCCAAGGGCAAAAAGGCGAAGGCGGCAAAAACACCGTCGCCCGCCGATCAAACGCCCTCTTACGCAGCCAAGGCCGCCACACCTCGCGCCCCGGCTGACAGCGCCCAGCCGACTGACCAACCGGCTGCCCCACAAGCCAAAGGGAAGGGAAAGGGGAAAGGCAAAACTTCGGCCGCACAACAGACGCCGACCCCTGCACCCTCCACGTCCGTTCAGCAGAAGGGCGAGTGGGAGAAAGTTGGAGAAAAGAAGGCCGCTAAAAAGCAGGCCAAAGCCGCCTCCAACAAGGCGAAGAAGGCAGCTGCAAAACTGCGCGCCCCACGCTCAACAGCCGTCGTCCTCACTCTGGAACCCGGAGCGCAAGAGAAGGGCGTAACTTACGCCGGGGTCTTGGCTAAGGCCAAGGCCAACATCAAGTTGGCCGACCTCGGCATTGCGGGGGTGCAGGTCAAGACCACTGCCACAGGAGCTCGGCTCCTTGAGATCTCTGGGGCCACAAGTGGACAGAAGGCGGACGCCCTTGCCGAGCGGCTGAGGCTGCTGTTGGAGGCGGACGAGGTCCGGGTGTCCAGGCCCGTTAAATGTGCAAGCTTGCGCATCACGGGCTTGGACGACTCAGTGACCGCCGAAGAACTGGCGGGCGCAATAGCCAGAGTCGGCGGCTGCTCGGCGGAGCATATCAGGCCCGGACCGATCAGCCGGGGGCCAAACGGCATGGGGGTAGTTGTGGCCAGCTGCCCCGTGACGGCCGCCAAAAAGGTCCTTGACGGCGGCAGACTGCTGGTTGGGTGGGTTTCGGCTCGGGTGAAGGCGTTGGAGTCGAGGCCCACAAAGTGCTACAGGTGCCAGGCCGAGGGCCACGTCAGGGCCAAGTGCACGGCGCAATTGGACTGCGGCCAGCTGTGCTTCCGCTGCGGCCAGCCTGATCACAAGGCGGGGTCGTGCCAGGCACCAACGCCGTGCTGTGTTCTGTGCACGGCGTCTGGCCAGCCAGCGGAGCACAAGCTGGGCAGTAAGACCTGCCCCGCGACCGTCCAACCAGCAAAGGGCGGCAGAAAGAGCAAAAAGAAGAAGAAGAAGGGATTGGCCGCAAGCGAGCGGCCGAACGCCTCGGCCGCGGCAGAAGCACCGCGGGGCCAGACGGAGGAACCAACACAGATGGAGTGTCAGTAATGGCCCCACCCCTCCGTCTGCTGCAGGCCAACATCAACCACTGCGCCAGGGCTCAGGACCTTTTACTCCAGAGCATGGCGCAGTGGAAGATAAACATCGTCGTCGTCGCCGAGCCGTATTTTATCCCTCCCAGGGACGACTGGGTGGGAGACGCCACCGGCTCGGCGGCCTTGATCTGGTCGGCTGCCGCCGGAACCCCGTCCATCGAGAATATCTCGAGGGGGCGGGGTTACGTCGCGGCGCAATTCGGCGAGGTTGTGGTGGTGGGAGTGTACTTCTCTCCGAACCGCACCCTCGCCGAGTTCGAGAGCTTCCTCTTGGAGCTGTCCACGTTGGTGGACCGTGCCCACCCTCGCTCCGTTCTCGTCCTCGGGGACCTCAACGCCAAGTCCGCGGCGTGGGGTTCCCGCGCCACAGACCATCGTGGCACGGCGCTGGAGGAGTGGGCCCTCGCGTCGGGTCTGGCCGTCCTGAACCGCGGTTCAGTCGACACGTGCGTGCGACAGCTGGGTGGGTCCATAGTGGACGTATCGTTCGCTAGCCCGGCTCTAGCACGCCGTGTCCGGGGGTGGAGAGTCTTGGAGGAGGTGGAGACGTTGTCGGACCACCGGTACATCCGGTTCGACGTCTCCGCCCAGACCTCGGGCATCCACCGCCCGCCGACCCCGGGGAGGGACGGACCGCGCTGGGCGCTGAAGCGCCTCAACCGAGAGCTCCTCGAGGAAGCGGCCATTGTCAAGGCATGGTCAGAGGGACCGGAGAGGCCCGGTGACGACGTCGACGGAGAGGCGAGCTGGTTCCGCGGGGCGATGACGCAAATCTGCGACGCGGCTATGCCCCGCGTCCAGTCTCGGCCCACCAAGCGTCAGGTGTACTGGTGGACAGAGGAGATCGCCCAGCTGCGTTATGCATGCATAGCGGCGAGACGCCAGTACACCAGGCAGCGCCGGAGACGTCTGAACCGGAGCCCCGAGACGGAGGCGGCGCTGTACCAGAGGTACCGCGCCGCGAAGGAGGCTCTGAAGATAGCCATCGGCGGAGCAAAGGAGGCAGCGAGGGAGGAGCTGCTCGAGACCCTCGAGCGCGATCCGTGGGGGCGTCCGTACCGCATGGTACGGGGCAAACTACGCCCCTGGGCGCCCCCACTAACAGAGGGTCTCCGCCCCGAGCTGCTCGGGGACGTGGTGTCCGCCCTATTTCCATCAAGGGCGGAACACACACCACCGCCGATGGCTCCGCCAGAGCCTCCTGGAGAGGGAGAAGTCCCGAATGCCCCCGAGGTGACCCAAGAGGACCTGAAGGCAGCGGTGGATCGGCTCCGGGCTAAGAACACTGCCCCGGGGCCCGACGGCATACCCGGCCGCGCCTGGGTCCTCGCCCTGAAAGAGTTGGAGCCCCGACTGCGACGGCTCTTCACGGCATGCCTGCAGGAGGGCCGGTTTCCATCGCAGTGGAAAATCGGCAGGCTGGTCCTCCTCAGGAAGGAGGGGCGCCCGGCGGACTCGCCGTCCGCATACCGGCCCATAGTGCTGCTGGACGAGGTGGCAAAGCTCTTCGAGCGCATCGTCGCCGACCGCCTCGTCCAGCATCTGAGCAGGGAGGGGCCGGACTTGGATGGCAACCAGTTCGGTTTCCGCCGCGGGCGCTCCACCGTAGACGCCATCATGCGCGTGAGGAGCCTGGCGGAGGAAGTGGTGTCCCGGGGTGGGGTCTTGTTGGCGGTGTCGTTAGACATTTGCAACGCCTTCAACACCCTGCCCTGGAGTTGTATTAGGGAGGCCCTACGTTATCACGGAGTGCCTCCCTACCTCCGCCACATCGTCGGGGCTTATTTGTCGGGGCGTTGGGTCACCTTTGTGGGGCAAAATGGCGTGGTGCAGCGACACCAGATGTCGTGCGGTGTTCCACAGGGTTCGGTTCTGGGCCCGCTCCTGTGGAACATCGGGTACGACTGGGTGCTGAGGGGTGCTCTCCTCCGGGGCGCTAGCGTGACGTGTTACGCGGACGACACGCTCGTCGCGGCCCGGGGGAGATCGCACAGGGAGGCAGCCTTGCTGGCGACGGCCGCAGTGGCGCAGGTGGTGGGTCGCATCCGGCGGTTGGGGCTGGAAGTGGCCCTCCACAAATCCGAGGCCATGACGTTTCATGGGCCTCGGAACGCGCCGCCGCCGGGATCTAACATCGTGGTCGGTGGGGTCCGAATAGCTGTCGGGGCGACGATAAAATACCTGGGGGTCGTCCTCGACAGCCGCTGGGATTTCGGGCCCCACTTCCGGCGGCTGGCGCCCAAACTGATGGGCGCTGCGGCCGCGCTGGCGACGCTGCTTCCCAATCTCGGAGGGCCGACGACGAGTTGTCGGCGGCTGTACATGGGGGTCGTGCGATCCATGGCCCTGTACGGGGCCCCGGTGTGGGCCGATGACCTGACGGCCACCAACATCGCCATTCTGCGGAAGCCGCAACGGGCGATGGCCGTCAGAGTCATAAGAGGTTATCGCACGATCTCCCATGAGGCAGCGTGCGTACTGGCCGGATCTCCGCCCTGGGACCTGGAGGCGAAGGCCCTCGCGTCACTCTATACATGGCGCGGGGGCGAGAGGGAGCGGGGCAACAGACCTGCGCCGCGAGAAATCGAGTGGCGCAGGTCAGAGCTCCGCGAGGTCCTGGTGGCGGATTGGGGTGAACGCCTCACTCACCCCAGCGCTGGCCTCACCACGATCGAGGCCATCCGGCCAGTACTGCAGGAGTGGCTGGGGAGAAGCCACGGCTCCCTGACGTTTCGGGCGACGCAGGTGCTTTCTGGACATGGGTGCTTCGGAAAGTACCTGTGTCGCATAGGCAGGGAGCCAGACGCCCGGTGCCACCATTGCGTCAGTTGCCACGAGGAGACGGCGCGGCATGTGGTGGAGGAATGCATCGCTTGGGATGCGCCGCGCCGTGCTCTAGTCGCGGAAGTCGGAGGGGACCTCTCGCTCCCGACCATCGTTCGTCATATGGTCGGCAGTGACAGGTCCTGGGACGCAGTGGTGTCCTTCTGCGAGGAGGTGATGTTGCAGAAGGAAGCTGCGGAGAGGGAGAGGGAAATCACGTCCACTCTCCCGAGCCGCAGCAGGCGCACCGGGCGCCGGAGGCGGGGGGGTCATAACATCCGACTCCCCCCGTAGCGGTCCATCGAGCGGGCGGATTGGGGGAAATCCGTTCGCTCCGTATATGGACCCGAGGTGGCGTGCGTAGTGTCCCTCGCACGCCCCTCAGCAGAAGGTGGTCAAGGGGGGTGAGCACCCCTCCCCCCCTGTGACAAGTGGGGGTCCGCAGTGGCGGACCGGCACCGCCGGGTCGCGGACGAGTGCTGGCTTGAACCCGCGGCCCGGTATAATGGTGCAGATGGGACACTCCTGTGTTTTTAGTCGGTGCGAGTCCGACATCACCTCGTCGCCTCCCCCGGCGGCGGGGTACCCATAAGGGGTTTTCACAGGGTCAAAAAAAAAAAAAAAAAAAAAAAAAAAAAAAAAAAAAAAAAAAAAAAAAAAAAAAAAGGTTAGGTTAGGTTAGGTTAGGTTAGGTTAGGTTAGGTTAGGTTAGGTTAGGTTAGGTTAGGTTAGGTTAGGTTAGGTTAGGTTAGGTTAGGTTGTGGCCACCATTCTGAAAGTGGCCACAAACTCGAAGAACCTGAAGGGCACATATCAACGTGCCCTGAAGGAAGCCGCCGCTTTCATCACCGAGGCGGCCGACGAGTTCAGCACTCGCACCCTAAACAAGGAAACGGCGAAGTTGCAGGCCGAAAACGTCCAACTCCGAGCGGAGATGGCGGAGCTCCGCTCGGAGCTTGCAACGATGAGGGCGGAGCTCCTGGCCGTTAAGACCGCACGGCCGGAGTCTGGGGCGCCTCAGTCTTCATCTGCGGCTGTTGCCGATCCCGAGTTGGAGCGTACGCTCACTGAGAGGATCGGCAACATGCTGAACGCCCGACTGGCGGCCCTAGAGGACCGGCTGCTGCCGGCCAAGACAATCCGGCCTCCGCTGGCAGCAGACCGGAGAAAGGAGGAGGCGGAGCAGGCAGCGCGGGATGTGGCTGTGGTAACGGACGCGGTTGCCACGGTCACAATCGGCTCGACCACCAAAGCCAAGGGCAAAAAGGTGAAGGCGGCAAAAACACCGTCGCCCGCCGATAAAACGCCCTCTTACGCAGCCAAGGCCGCCACACCTCGCGCCCCGGCTGACAGCGTCCAGCCGACTGACCAGCCGGCTGCCCCACAAGCTAAAGGGAAGGGTAAGGGGAAAGGCAAATCCCCGGCCGCACAGCAGACGCCCACCCCTGCACCCTCCACGTCCGTGCAGCAGGAGGGCGAGTGGGAGAAAGTCGGCGAGAAGAAGGCCGCTAAAAAGAAGGAGAAGAAGTCCGCAAAAAAGGCGGAAAAGAGCAAGGCGAAGCTGCGCGCCCCACGCTCAACAGCCGTCGTCCTCACCCTGGAACCCGGGGCGCAAGAGAAGGGCGTCACTTACGCCGGGGTCCTGGCTAAGGCCAAGGCCAACATCACGTTGGCCGACCTCGGCATTGCGGGCGTGCAGATTAAGACCACTGCAACCGGCGCTCGGCTCCTTGAGATCTCCGGAGCCACAAGTGGGGAGAAGGCGGACGCCCTTGCCGAGCGGCTTCGATCACTGCTGGAGGCGGACGAGGTCCGGGTGTCCAGGCCCGTTAAATGTGCAAGCTTGCGCATCACGGGCTTGGACGACTCAGTGACCGCCGAAGAACTGGCGGGCGCAATAGCCAGAGTCGGCGGCTGCTCGGCGGAGCATATCAGGCCCGGACCGATCAGCCGGGGGCCAAACGGCATGGGGGTAGTTGTGGCCAGCTGCCCCGTGACGGCCGCCAAAAAGGTCCTTGACGGCGGCAGACTGCTGGTAGGGTGGGTTTCGGCTCGGGTGAAGGCGTTGGAGTCGAGGCCCACAAAGTGCTACAGGTGCCAGGCCGAGGGCCACGTCAGGGCCAAGTGCACGGCGCAATTGGACTGCGGCCAGCTGTGCTTCCGCTGCGGCCAGCCTGATCACAAGGCGGGGTCGTGCCAGGCACCAACGCCGTGCTGTGTTCTGTGCACGGCGTCTGGCCAGCCAGCGGAGCACAAGCTGGGCAGTAAGACCTGCCCCGCGACCGTCCAACCAGCAAAGGGCGGCAAAAAGAGCAAAAAGAAGAAGAAGAAGGGATTGGCCGCAAGCGAGCAGCCGAACGCCTCGGCCGCGGCAGAAGCGCCGCAGGGCCAGACGGAGGAACCAACACAGATGGAGTGTCAGTAATGGCCCCACCCCTCCGTCTGCTGCAGGCCAACATCAACCACTGCGCCAGGGCTCAGGACCTTTTACTCCAGAGCATGGCGCAGTGGAAGATCAACATCGTGGTCGTCGCCGAGCCGTATTTTATCCCTCCCAGGGACGACTGGGTGGGCGACATCACCGGCTCGGCGGCCCTAATTTGGTCAGCAGCCGCTGGAACCCCGTCCATCGAGAATATCTCGAGGGGGCGGGGTTACGTCGCGGCGCAATTCGGCGAGGTTGTGGTGGTGGGAGTATACTTCTCTCCGAACCGCACCCTCGCCGAGTTCGAGAGCTTCCTCTTGGAGCTGTCCACGTTGGTGGACCGTGCCCACCCTCGCTCCGTTCTCGTCCTCGGGGACCTCAACGCCAAGTCCGCGGCGTGGGGTTCCCGCGCCACAGACCATCGTGGCACGGCGCTGGAGGAGTGGGCCCTCGCGTCGGGTCTGGCCGTCCTGAACCGCGGTTCAGTCGACACGTGCGTGCGACAGCTGGGTGGGTCCATAGTGGACGTATCGTTCGCTAGCCCGGCTCTAGCACGCCGTGTCCGGGGGTGGAGAGTCTTGGAGGAGGTGGAGACGTTGTCGGACCACCGGTACATCCGGTTCGACGTCTCCGCCCAGACCTCGGGCATCCACCGCCCGCCGACCCCGGGGAGGGACGGACCGCGCTGGGCGCTGAAGCGCCTCGACCGGGAGCTCCTCGAGGAAGCGGCCATAGTGAAGGCGTGGTCAGAAGGACCGGAGAGGCCCGGTGACGACGTCGACGGGGAGGCGAGCTGGTTCCGCGGGGCGATGACGCAGATCTGCGACGCGGCTATGCCCCGCGTCCAGTCTCGGCCCACTAGGCGCCAGGTGTACTGGTGGACAGAGGATATCGCCCAGCTGCGCTATGCGTGCATAGCGGCGAGACGCCAGTACACCAGGCAGCGTCGGAGACGTCTGAACCGGAGCCCCGAGACGGAGGCGGCGCTGTACCAGAGATACCGCGCCGCGAAGGAGGCTCTGAAGATAGCCATCGGCAGAGCAAAGGAGGCAGCGAGAGAGGAGCTGCTCGAGACCCTCGAACGCGATCCGTGGGGGCGTCCATACCGTATGGTAAGGGGCAAACTACGCCCCTGGGCGCCCCCACTAACAGAGGGTCTCCGCCCCGAGTTGCTCGGGGACGTGGTGGCCGCCCTGTTTCCATCCAGGGCGGAACACACACCACCGCCGATGGCTCCGCCAGAGCCTCCTGGAGAGGGAGAAGTCCCGAATGCCCCCGAGGTGACCCAAGAGGACCTGAAGGCAGCGGTGGATCGGCTCCGGGCTAAGAACACTGCCCCGGGGCCCGACGGCATACCCGGCCGCGCCTGGGTCCTCGCCCTGAAAGAGTTGGAGCCCCGACTGCGACGGCTCTTCACGGCATGCCTGCAGGAGGGCCGGTTTCCATCGCAGTGGAAAACCGGCAGGCTGGTCCTCCTCAGGAAGGAGGGGCGCCCGGCGGACTCGCCGTCCGCATACCGGCCCATAGTGCTGCTGGACGAGGTGGCAAAGCTCTTCGAGCGCATCGTCGCCGACCGCCTCGTCCAGCATCTGAGCAGGGAGGGGCCGGACTTGGACGGCAACCAGTTCGGTTTCCGCCGCGGGCGCTCCACCGTAGACGCCATCATGCGCGTGAGGAGCCTGGCGGAGGAAGTGGTGTCCCGGGGCGGGGTCTTGTTGGCGGTGTCGTTAGACATTTGCAACGCCTTCAACACCCTGCCCTGGAGTTGTATTAGGGAGGCCCTACGTTATCACGGAGTGCCTCCCTACCTCCGCCACATCGTCGGGGCTTATTTGTCGGGGCGTTGGGTCACCTTTGTGGGGCAAAATGGCGTGGTGCAGCGACACCAGATGTCGTGCGGTGTTCCACAGGGTTCGGTTCTGGGCCCGCTCCTGTGGAACATCGGGTACGACTGGGTGCTGAGGGGTGCTCTCCTCCGGGGCGCTAGCGTGACGTGTTACGCGGACGACACGCTCGTCGCGGCCCGGGGGAGATCGCACAGGGAGGCAGCCTTGCTGGCGACGGCCGCAGTGGCGCAGGTGGTGGGTCGCATCCGGCGGTTGGGGCTGGAAGTGGCCCTCCACAAATCCGAGGCCATGACGTTTCATGGGCCTCGGAACGCGCCGCCGCCGGGATCTAACATCGTGGTCGGTGGGGTCCGAATAGCTGTCGGGGCGACGATAAAATACCTGGGGGTCGTCCTCGACAGCCGCTGGGATTTCGGGCCCCACTTCCGGCGGCTGGCGCCCAAACTGATGGGCGCTGCGGCCGCGCTGGCGACGCTGCTTCCCAATCTTGGAGGGCCGACGACAAGTTGTCGTCGGCTGTACATGGGGGTCGTGCGATCCATGGCCCTGTACGGGGCCCCGGTGTGGGCCGATGACCTGACGGCCAGCAACATCGCCATTCTGCGGAAGCCGCAACGGGCGATGGCCGTCAGAGTCATAAGAGGTTATCGCACGATCTCCCATGAGGCAGCGTGCGTACTGGCCGGATCTCCGCCCTGGGACCTGGAGGCGAAGGCCCTCGCGTCACTCTATACATGGCGCGGGGGCGAGAGGGAGCGGGGCAACAGACCTGCGCCGCGGGAAATCGAGTGGCGCAGGTCAGAGCTCCGCGAGGTCCTGGTGGCGGATTGGGGTGAACGCCTCACACACCCCAGCGCTGGCCTCACCACGATCGAGGCCATCCGGCCAGTACTGCAGGAGTGGCTGGGGAGAAGCCACGGCTCCCTGACGTTTCGCGCGACGCAGGTGCTTTCTGGACATGGGTGCTTCGGAAAGTACCTGTGTCGCATAGGCAGGGAGCCAGACGCCCGGTGCCACCACTGCGTCGGTTGCCGCGAGGAGACGGCGCGGCATGTGGTGGAGGAATGCATCGCTTGGGATGCGCCGCGCCGTGCTCTAGTCGCGGAAGTCGGAGGGGACCTCTCGCTCCCGGCCATTGTTCGTCATATGGTCGGCAGCGACAGGTCCTGGGACGCAGTGGTGTCCTTCTGCGAGGAGGTGATGTCGCAGAAGGAAGCTGCGGAGAGGGAGAGGGAAATCACGTCCACTCTCCCGAGCCGCAGCAGGCGCACCGGGCGCCGGAGGCGGGGGGGTCATAACATCCGACTCCCCCCGTAGCGGTCCATCGAGCGGGCGGATTGGGGGAAATCCGTTCGCTCCGTATATGGACCCGAGGTGGCGTGCGTAGTGTCCCTCGCACGCCCCTCAGCAGAAGGTGGTCAAGGGGGGTGAGCACCCCTCCCCCCCTGTGACAAGTGGGGGTCCGCAGTGGCGGACCGGCACCGCCGGGTCGCGGACGAGTGCTGGCTTGAACCCGCGGCCCGGTATAATGGTGCAGATGGGACACTCCTGTGTTTTTAGTCGGTGCGAGTCCGACATCACCTCGTCGCCTCCCCCGGCGGCGGGGTACCCATAAGGGGTTTTCACAGGGTCAAAAAAAAAAAAAAAAAAAAAAAAAAAAAAAAAAAAAGGTTAGGTTAGGTTCCCGGCGGAGTTTCTGGATCTCATACCGGGCGCGTCCCCAGGTGGCGGATAGGGGAACGCCGCGCAGATATGCGCGGTATCGGGTTCATCCCGGCGCGGGCCAAAACCAGGGGGTGGGATCGCTCCTCATCTTGAGGTCGCAATGGTGTGCGTTTTGCACACGGGGGGCACTCCTCTCGGAGTGGAGGGGCGACGGGTTTGCCGGTCAGTCATGGCCGGCAGACACGGTCTGATGCAGACCACCGTTCGGCCCGATCCGGAATCCTCATTGAGAGGGCCGGAGGCCCTGCGTGGGCCGCGAGGAGAAAACCTCTATAAAAAACCACCGGGGGGGAGCCCAGTCTGGGCTGGGGTGCTGCTCCACGTGTTCTGTCACGTTGGAGGAGCAAGGACGGGCTCGGTGTTCACTCACCCTGTCACCGAGCAGGCAGCGGGAGGACTGTTTCCTTTCGTTGCCCCCGTCATCAGATCGTAATCCCTTAGGGGACCGAGGGTCTTGGCTTCACCGCCCGGGCCGCGAGGAAGAAAACCTCTATAAAAAATCACCCCGAATCTCGAGCTCGGCGCGCGGCCGGGGGATGTATGGCTGACGGGTTTAATCAGTCTCGAGCGCGCCCCCTCCAGAGGACCGGCGGACCCTCTGGAGTATGTACGCTTACCCGGGTACAGGGGGCACTGCCCGGGTGGACCTGTTATTTCCCCCATACTCGTGGGAACTATATGGATACATTTATAAAAAACAAAAACCCAAACGATGAAGGAGAGGACGAGACACGCAGTGCCCTTATCAGGGCGCAGCCTGTCGTGAGGCTGACAAGACTGTCAGCCTCGGAGGCGGAAGTGGAGCCGGATAACGGTTCCATCTCGAGCGGCGCGAGTGCTGGGCGCCCCTCCAAGTTTTGGAGGGTTGATGGCCGCAAGCGCCAACGAGAGGGCAACTCGGGGTCGGAGTCGACCTCGAGTGAGGATACCTCGCCGGCCTCAAAGGTCAGTGCGAGAGGAAGAGGGCGGCCACCAACCACTGGAAAATATGTCGGTCTGGCCAAAGCGCAGGCGGAGCTGAACGCCGCCAAGCGCGAAGAGCTCCGCCTCATAGCGGAGCAGGAGGTAATGGAGCAGGCGAAGCGGGCACGTTCCGCAAACATCTCTCGCCTCTCTAGAAGTAGCTCAAGTGCGTCCTTTGAGACGGTGGCGTCGGCTGCTTCCATCCCTGCAAGTGCCTTGACTGAAAAAGTCAAGACCAACGTGGCCACCATTCTGAAAGTGGCCACAAACTCGAAGAACCTGAAGGGCACATACCAACGTGCCCTGAAGGAAGCCGCCGCTTTTATCACCGAGGCGGCCGACGAGTTCGGCACTCGCACCCTAAGCGAGGAAACGGCGAATCTGCAGGCTGAAAACGTCCGCCTCCGAGCGGAGATGGCGGAGCTCCGCTCGGAGCTAGCGGCGATAAGGGCGGAACTCCTGGCTGTAAAGGCCGCACGAACGGAGCCTGAGGTGCCTCGGACATCTCCCACAGTAGTTGCCGATCCTGCACTGGAGCGCTCGCTCATGCAGTCGATCGGCAACATGCTGAACGCCCGACTGGCGGCCCTAGAGGACCGGCTGCTGCCGGCCAAGACAATCCGGCCTCCACTGGCAGCAGACCGGAGAAAGGAGGAGGCGGAGCAGGCAGCGCGGGATGTGGCTGTGGTAACGGACGCGGTTGCCACGGTCACAATCGGCTCGACCACCAAAGCCAAGGGCAAAAAGGCGAAGGCGGCAAAAACAACGTCGCCTGCCGATCAGACGCCCTCTTACGCAGCCAAGGCCGCCACACCTCGCGCCCCGGCTGACAGCGTCCAGCCGGCTGACCAACCGGCTGCCCCACAAGCTAAAGGGAAGGGTAAGGGGAAAGGCAAATCCTCGGCCGCACAGCAGACGCCTACCCCTGCACCCTCCACGTCCGTGCAGCAGGAGGGCGAGTGGGAAAAAGTCGGTGAGAAGAAGGCCGCTAAAAAGAAGGAGAAGAAGTCCGCAAAGAAGGCGGAAAAGATCAAGGCGAAGCTTCGCGCCCCACGCTCAACAGCCGTCGTTCTCACCCTGGAACCCGGAGCGCAAGAGAAGGGCGTCACTTACGCCGGGGTCCTGGCTAAGGCCAAGGCCAACATCACGTTGGCCGACCTCGGCATTGCGGGCGTGCAGATCAAGACCACTGCAACGGGCGCTCGGCTCCTTGAGATCTCCGGGGCCACAAGTGGGGAGAAGGCGGACGCCCTTGCCGAGCGGCTGAGGCTGCTACTGGAGGCGGACGAGGTCCGGGTGTCCAGGCCCGTTAAATGTGCAAGCTTGCGCATCACGGGCTTGGACGACTCAGTGACCGCCGATGAACTGACGGCCGCAATAGCCAGAGTCGGCGGCTGCTCGGCGGAGCACATCAGGCCTGGACCGATCAGCCGGGGGCCAAACGGCATGGGGGTAGTGGTGGCCAGCTGCCCCGTGGCGGCCGCCAAAAAGGTCCTCGACGGCGGCAGACTGCTGGTTGGGTGGGTTTCGGCTCGGGTGAAGGCGCTGGAGCCGAGGCCCACAAAGTGCTTCAGGTGCCAGGCCGACGGGCACGTCCGGGCCAAGTGCACAGCGCAGCTGGATTGCGGCCAGCTGTGCTTCCGCTGCGGCCAGCCTGATCACAAGGCGGGGTCGTGCCAGGCACCAACGCCGTGCTGTGTGCTATGCGCGGCGTCTGGCAAGCCAGCGGAGCACAAGCTGGGCAGCAAAATCTGCCCCGCGACCGTCCAGCCAAAATCTAAGGGCGGTAAGAAGAAGAAAAAGAGGAAGAAGGGATTGGCCGCAACAGCAGAGCAGCCGAACGCCTCGGCCGCGGCAGAAGCGCCGCAGGGCCAGACGGAGGAACCAACACAGATGGAGTGTCAGTAATGGCCCCACCCCTCCGTCTGCTGCAGGCCAACATCAACCACTGCGCCAGGGCTCAGGACCTTTTACTCCAGAGCATGGCGCAGTGGAAGATAAACATCGTCGTCGTCGCCGAGCCCTATTTCATCCCTCCCAGGGACGACTGGGTGGGTGACATCACCGGCTCGGCGGCCCTAATCTGGTCAGCAGCCGCTGGAACCCCGTCCATCGAGAATATCTCGAGGGGGCGGGGTTACGTCGCGGCGCAATTCGGCGAGGTTGTGGTGGTGGGAGTATACTTCTCTCCGAACCGCACCCTCGCCGAGTTCGAGAGCTTCCTCTTGGAGCTGTCCACGTTGGTGGACCGTGCCCACCCTCGCTCCGTTCTCGTCCTCGGGGACCTCAACGCCAAGTCCGCGGCGTGGGGTTCCCGCGCCACAGACCATCGTGGCACGGCGCTGGAGGAGTGGGCCCTCGCGTCGGGTCTGGCCGTCCTGAACCGCGGTTCAGTCGACACGTGCGTGCGACAGCTGGGTGGGTCCATAGTGGACGTATCGTTCGCTAGCCCGGCTCTAGCACGTCGTGTCCGGGGGTGGAGAGTCTTGGAGGAGGTGGAGACGTTGTCGGACCACCGGTACATCCGGTTCAACGTCTCCGCCCAGACCTCGGGCATCCACCGCCCGCCGACCCCGGGGAGGGACGGACCGCGCTGGGCGCTGAAGCGCCTCGACCGGGAGCTCCTTGAGGAAGCGGCCATAGTGAAGGCGTGGTCAGAAGGACCGGAGAGGCCCGGTGACGACGTCGACGGGGAGGCGAGCTGGTTCCGCGGGGCGATGACGCAGATCTGCGACGCGGCTATGCCCCGCGTCCAGTCTCGGCCCACCAAGCGTCAGGTGTACTGGTGGACAGAGGAGATCGCCCAGCTGCGTTATGCATGCATAGCAGCGAGACGCCAGTACACCAGGCAGCGCCGGAGGCGTCTGAACCGGAGCCCCGAGACGGAGGCGGCGCTGTACCAGAGGTACCGCGCCGCGAAGGAGGCTCTGAAGATAGCCATCGGCAGAGCAAAGGAGGCAGCGAGGGAGGAGCTGCTCGAGACCCTCGAACGCGATCCGTGGGGGCGTCCATACCATATGGTAAGGGGCAAACTACGCTCCTGGGCGCCCCCACTAACAGAGGGTCTCCGCCCCGAGTTGCTCGGGGACGTGGTGGCCGCCCTGTTTCCATCCAGGGCGGAACACACACCACCGCCGATGGCTCCGCCAGAGCCTCCTGGAGAGGGAGATGTCCCAAATGCCCCCGAGGTGACCCAAGAGGACCTGAAGGCAGCGGTGGATCGGCTCCGGGCTAAGAACACTGCCCCGGGGCCCGACGGCATACCCGGCCGCGCCTGGGTCCTCGCCCTGAAGGAGTTGGAGCCCCGACTGCGACGGCTCTTCACGGCATGCCTGCAGGAGGGCCGGTTTCCATCGCAGTGGAAAACCGGCAGGCTGGTCCTCCTCAGGAAGGAGGGGCGCCCGGCGGACTCGCCGTCCGCATACCGGCCCATAGTGCTGCTGGACGAGGTGGCAAAGCTCTTCGAGCGCATCGTCGCCGACCGCCTCGTCCAGCATCTGAGCAGGGAGGGGCCGGACTTGGACGGCAACCAGTTCGGTTTCCGCCGCGGGCGCTCCACCGTAGACGCCATCATGCGCGTGAGGAGCCTGGCGGAGGAAGTGGTGTCCCGGGGTGGGGTCTTGTTGGCGGTGTCGTTAGACATTTGCAACGCCTTCAACACCCTGCCCTGGAGTTGTATTAGGGAGGCCCTACGTTATCACGGAGTGCCTCCCTACCTCCGCCACATCGTCGGGGCTTATTTGTCGGGGCGTTGGGTCACCTTTGTGGGGCAAAATGGCGTGGTGCAGCGACACCAGATGTCGTGCGGTGTTCCACAGGGTTCGGTTCTGGGCCCGCTCCTGTGGAACATCGGGTACGACTGGGTGCTGAGAGGTGCTCTCCTCCGGGGCGCTAGCGTGACGTGTTACGCGGACGACACGCTCGTCGCGGCCCGGGGGAGATCGCACAGGGAGGCAGCCTTGCTGGCGACGGCCGCGGTGGCGCAGGTGGTGGGTCGCATCCGGCGGTTGGGGCTGGAAGTGGCCCTCCACAAATCCGAGGCCATGACGTTTCATGGGCCTCGGAACGCGCCGCCGCCGGGATCTAACATCGTGGTCGGTGGGGTCCGAATAGCTGTCGGGGCGACGATAAAATACCTGGGGGTCGTCCTCGACAGCCGCTGGGATTTCGGGCCCCACTTCCGGCGGCTGGCGCCCAAACTGATGGGCGCTGCGGCCGCGCTGGCGACGCTGCTTCCCAATCTTGGAGGGCCGACGACGAGTTGTCGGCGGCTGTACATGGGGGTCGTGCGATCCATGGCCCTGTATGGGGCCCCGGTGTGGGCCGATGACCTGACGGCCAGCAACATCGCCATTCTGCGGAAACCGCAACGGGCGATGGCCGTCAGAGTCATAAGAGGGTATCGCACGATCTCCCATGAGGCAGCGTGCGTACTGGCCGGATCTCCGCCCTGGGACTTGGAGGCGAAGGCCCTCGCGTCACTCTATACATGGCGCGGGGGCGAGAGGGAGCGGGGCAACAGACCTGCGCCACGAGAAATCGAGTGGCGCAGGTCAGAGCTCCACGAGGTCCTGGTGGCGGAATGGGGTGAACGCCTCACTCACCCCAGCGCTGGCCTCACGACGATCGAGGCCATCCGGCCAGTGCTGCAGGAGTGGCTAGGGAGGAGCCACGGCTCCCTGACGTTTCGGGCGACGCAGGTGCTTTCTGGACATGGGTGCTTCGGAAAGTACCTGTGTCGCATAGGCAGGGAGCCAGACGCCCGGTGCCACCATTGCGTCGGTTGCCGCGAGGAGACGGCGCGGCATGTTGTGGAGGAATGCATCGCTTGGGATGCGCCGCGCCGTGCTCTAGTCGCGGAAGTCGGAGGGGACCTCTCGCTCCCGACCATCGTTCGTCATATGGTCGGCAGCGACAGGTCCTGGGACGCAGTGGTGTCCTTCTGCGAGGAGGTGATGTCGCAGAAGGAAGCTGCGGAAAGGGAGAGAGAAATCTCGTCCACTCTCCCGAGCCGCAGCAGGCGCACCGGGCGCCGGAGGCGGGGGGGTCATAACATCCGACTCCCCCCGTAGCGGTCCATCGAGCGGGCGGATTGGGGGAAATCCGTTCGCTCCGTATATGGACCCGAGGCGGCGTGCGTAGTGTCCCTCGCACGCCCCTCAGCAGAAAGTGGTCAAGGGGGGTGAGCACCCCTCCCCCCCTGTGACAAGTGGGGGTCTGCAATGGCGGACCGGCACCGCCGGGTCGCGGACGAGTGCTGGCTTGAACCCGCGGCCCGGTATAATGGTGCAGATGGGACACTCCTGTGTTTTTAGTCGGTGCGAGTCCGACATCACCTCGTCGCCTCCCCCGGCGGCGGGGTACCCATAAGGGGTTTTCACAGGGTCAAAAAAAAAAAAAAAAAAAAAAAAAAAAAAAAAAAAAAAAAAAAAAAAAGGTTAGGTTAGGTTAGGTTAGGTTAGGTTAGGTTAGGTTAGGTTAGGTTAGGTCCCGGCGGAGTTTCTGGATCTCATACCGGGCGCGTCCCCAGGTGGCGGATAGGGGAACGCCGCGCAGATATGCGCGGTATCGGGTTCATCCCGGCGCGGGCCAAAACCAGGGGGTGGGATCGCTCCTCATCTTGAGGTCGCGATGGTGTGCGTTTTGCACACGGGGGGCACTCCTCTCGGAGTGGAGGGGCGACGGGTTTGCCGGTCAGTCATGGCCGGCAGACACGGTCTGATGCAGACCACCGTTCGGCCCGATCCGGAATCCTCATTGAGAGGGCCGGAGGCCCTGCGTGGGCCACGAGGAGAAAACCTCTATAAAAAACCACCGGGGGGGAGCCCAGTCTGGGCTGGGGTGCTGCTCCACGTGTTCTGTCACGTTGGAGGAGCAAGGACGGGCTCGGTGTTCACTCACCCTGTCACCGAGCAGGCAGCGGGAGGACTGTTTCCTTTCGCTGCCCCCGTCATCAGATCGTAATCCCTTAGGGGACCGAGGGTCTTGGCTTCACCGCCCGGACCGCGAGGTAGAAAACCTCTATAAAAAATTACCCCGAATCTCGAGCTCGGCGCGCGGCCAGGGGATGTATGGCTGACGGGTATGATCAGTCTCGAGCGCGCCCCCTCCAGAGGACCGGCGGACCCTCTGGAGTATATACGCTTACCCGGGTACAGGGGGCACTGCCCGGGTGGACCTTTTATTTCCCCCATACTCGTGGGAACTATATGGATAATTTTAACTCAACCCAAAAAACCCAAAACGACGTTGTCTCAGGACAAAGTGAGGAGTTGTCAGGCAGTGCCCTTTTCAGGGCGGTGCCTGTCGTCAAGCTGACGAGACTGTCGGCAACAGAGGTGGAGATGGAGTCGGACCACGGCTCCAACTCCAGTGGCGTAAGTGGTGGACGGCCCTCCAAATTTTGGAGGGTCGACGGCCGCAAGCGCCACAGAGCGGAGCACTCGGGGCTGGACTCGGCCTCGAGTGACGAGTCCTCGCCGGCCTCTAAGGTCAGCATGAGAGGACGAGGGCGGCCGCCGACCACCGGCAAGTATGTCGGCCTGGCCAAAGCGCAGGCGGAGCTGAACGCCGCCAAGCGCGAGGAGCTCCGTCTGCGGGCGGAAGAGGAGGTGGCGAAGCTGGCGGAGCGAGCGCGCTCCCACAAAATCACCCGCCTCTCTGGGAGCAGCGCGTCCGGATCACTTGAGACGGTCGTGTCCGCTGCGTCAGCGTTCACGCTGACGCAGCAGGTCAAGGATAACGTGGCGACCATTCTGAAGGTCGCCACCAATTCCAAAAACCTTAAGGGCACTTTTCAACGTGCCCTTAAGGATGCGGCCGCCTTCATAGGAGAGGCGGCTGAGGAGTTCGGCGCTCGCACCACCACAGACGAAACCGCAAAGCTCCAGGCGGAGAACAAACGCCTCCGGGCGGAAATGGCGGAGCTACGTTCGGAGCTCGCCGACCTACGCAAGGAGCTGCTGGCCATAAGGTCTGCACGGTCCGAGCCGGAGGCGCGCAACATCCCGCCCGCAAAGTCTGTTGCCGATCCCGAGTTGGAGCGTACGCTCACTGAGAGGATCGGCAACATGCTGAACGCCCGGCTCGCGGCGCTCGAGGACCGGCTGCTGCCGGCCAAAACAATCCGGCCTCCGCTGGCAGCGGACCGGAAACGGGAAGCGGCAGCTCAGGCGGCAGCTCAAGCGACAGCTCAAGCGGCTGTGGATGCGGTGGCCGAGGTCCATGCTGGCCCGTCCAAAGCCCCGACCAAGGCATCGACCAAAGGAAAGGGCAAAAAGGCCAAGCCGACCTACGCAGCCAAGGCGGCAACATCGCAGGCCGCCCCGGTGCAGAATACCGTACCAGCTGGCCAAACGGCAGCCACAAAGTCCGCTGCCCAGCAGGCTCCGGCCTCTGCTCCCTCGACGTCCAAACAAACGGGCGAGTGGGAGACCGTCGGGGCAAAGAAGGCCTCCAAAAAGAAGGCCAAAGCCGCCTCTAAGAAGGCAAAGAAGGCGGAGGCAAAGTTGCGCGCTCCCCGCTCAACGGCGGTGGTCCTGACGCTTGAACCGGGAGCACAGGAGAGGGGCCTGACGTACGGCGCGGTCTTGGCTAAGGCCAAGGCCAACATCACGTTGGCCGACCTCGGCATTGCGGGCGTGCAGGTAAAAACCACTGCCACAGGTGCTCGGCTCCTAGAGATCTCTGGGTCTACGAGCGGGGAGAAGGCGGACGCCCTTGCCGAGCGGCTGAGGTCTCTTCTGGAGGCGGAAGGTGTCCGGGTGTCCAGGCCCGTTAAATGTGCAAGCTTGCGCATCACGGGCTTGGACGACTCAGTGACCGCCGAAGAACTGGCGGCCGCAATAGCCAGAGTCGGGGGCTGCTCGCCGGACCAAGTCCGTCCGGGAACTTTCGCCCGGGGGCCTAGCGGCATGGGGGCGGTCGTCACCAGCTGTCCCGTGGCGGCTGCAAAGCGAGTCGTCGACGGTGGCAGATTACTGGTGGGCTGGGTCTCGGCTCGGGTGAAAGTGCTGGAGCCGAGGCCCACGAGGTGCTACAAGTGCCAGAGTGATGGCCACGTCAGGGCACAGTGCACCTCACAGGCGGACTGCGGTGACTTGTGTTTCCGCTGTGGCCAGCCCGGCCACAAGGCAGGGTCTTGCCAGGCAACAACGCCGTGCTGTGCTCTGTGCACGGCGTCTGGCAAGCCAGCGGAACATAAAATGGGCAGCAAAGCCTGCACCGCCAGCAAAGGGGGCCAGAAAAAGAAGAGTAGGAAGAAGAAAAAGAAGGAAGAATCGGCTGCTAGGGAACAGCCGAACGCCTTGGCTATGGCGGAAGCGCCGCAGAGCCAGACGGAGGGGCCAGTAGACATGGAGTGTCAGTAATGGCCCCACCCCTCCGTCTCCTGCAGGCCAACATCAACCACTGCGCCAGGGCTCAGGACCTTTTACTCCAGAGCATGGCGCAGTGGAAGATCAACATCGTGGTCGTCGCCGAGCCGTATTTTATCCCTCCCAGGGACGACTGGGTGGGAGACGCCACCGGCTCGGCGGCCTTGATTTGGTCGGCTGCCGCCGGAACCCCGTCCATCGAAAACATCTCGAGGGGGCGGGGTTACGTCGCGGCGCAGTTCGGCGAGGTTGTGGTGGTGGGAGTATACTTCTCTCCGAACCGCACCCTCGCCGAATTCGAAAGCTTCCTCTTGGAGCTGTCCACATTGGTGGACCGTGCCCACCCTCGCTCCGTTCTCGTCCTCGGGGACCTCAACGCCAAGTCCGCGGCGTGGGGTTCCCGCGCCACAGACCATCGTGGCACGGCGCTGGAGGAGTGGGCCCTCGCGTCGGGTCTGGCCGTCTTGAACCGCGGTTCAGTCGACACGTGCGTGCGACAGCTGGGTGGGTCCATAGTGGACGTATCGTTCGCTAGCCCGGCTCTAGCACGCCGTGTCCGGGGGTGGAGAGTCTTGGAGGAGGTGGAGACGTTGTCGGACCACCGGTACATCCGGTTCGACGTCTCCGCCCAGACCTCGGGCATCCACCGCCCGCCGACCCCGGGGAGGGACGGACCGCGCTGGGCGCTGAAGCGCCTCAACCGAGAGCTCCTCGAGGAAGCGGCCATTGTCAAGGCATGGTCAGAGGGACCGGAGAGGCCCGGTGACGACGTCGACGGAGAGGCGAGCTGGTTTCGCGGGGCGATGACGCAAATCTGCGACGCGGCTATGCCCCGCGTCCAGTCTCGGCCCACCAAGCGTCAGGTGTACTGGTGGACAGAGGAGATCGCCCAGCTGCGTTATGCATGCATAGCGGCGAGACGCCAGTACACCAGGCAGCGCCGGAGACGTCTGAACCGGAGCCCCGAGACGGAGGCGGCGCTGTACCAGAGGTACCGCGCCGCGAAGGAGGCTCTGAAGATAGCCATCGGCAGAGCAAAGGAGGCAGCGAGGGAGGAGCTGCTCGAGACCCTCGAACGCGATCCGTGGGGGCGTCCATACCGTATGGTAAGGGGCAAACTACGCCCCTGGGCGCCCCCACTAACAGAGGGTCTCCGCCCCGAGTTGCTCGGGGACGTGGTGGCCGCCCTGTTTCCATCCAGGGCGGAACACACACCACCGCCGATGGCTCCGCCAGAGCCTCCTGGAGAGGGAGAAGTCCCGAATGCCCCCGAGGTGACCCAAGAGGACCTGAAGGCAGCGGTGGATCGGCTCCGGGCTAAGAACACTGCCCCGGGGCCCGACGGCATACCCGGCCGCGCCTGGGTCCTCGCCCTGAAGGAGTTGGAGCCCCGACTGCGACGGCTCTTCACGGCATGCCTGCAGGAGGGCCGGTTTCCATCGCAGTGGAAAACCGGCAGGCTGGTCCTCCTCAGGAAGGAGGGGCGCCCGGCGGACTCGCCGTCCGCATACCGGCCCATAGTGCTGCTGGACGAGGTGGCAAAGCTCTTCGAGCGCATCGTCGCCGACCGCCTCGTCCAGCATCTGAGCAGGGAGGGGCCGGACTTGGACGGCAACCAGTTCGGTTTCCGCCGCGGGCGCTCCACCGTAGACGCTATCATGCGCGTGAGGAGCCTGGCGGAGGAAGTGGTGTCACGGGGCGGGGTCTTGTTGGCGGTGTCGTTAGACATTTGTAACGCCTTCAACACCCTGCCCTGGAGTTGTATTAGGGAGGCCCTACGTTATCACGGAGTGCCTCCCTACCTCCGCCACATCGTCGGGGCTTATTTGTCGGGGCGTTGGGTCACCTTCGTGGGGCAAAATGGCGTGGTGCAGCGACACCAGATGTCGTGCGGTGTTCCACAGGGTTCGGTTCTGGGCCCGCTCCTGTGGAACATCGGGTACGACTGGGTGCTGAGGGGTGCTCTCCTCCGGGGCGCTGGCGTGACGTGTTACGCGGACGACACGCTCGTCACGGCCCGGGGGAGATCGCACAGGGAGGCAGCCTTGCTGGCGACGGCCGCAGTGGCGCAGGTGGTGGGTCGCATCCGGCGATTGGGGCTGGAGGTGGCCCTCCACAAATCCGAGGCCATGACGTTCCATGGGCCTCGGAACGCGCCGCCGCCGGGATCTAACATCGTGGTCGGTGGGGTCCGAATAGCTGTCGGGGCGACGATAAAATACCTGGGGGTCGTCCTCGACAGCCGCTGGGATTTCGGGCCCCACTTCCGGCGGCTGGCGCCCAAGTTGATGGGCGCTGCGGCCGCGCTGGCGACGCTGCTTCCCAATCTTGGAGGGCCGACGACGAGTTGTCGGCGGCTGTACATGGGGGTCGTGCGATCCATGGCCCTGTACGGGGCCCCGGTGTGGGCCGATGACCTCACGGCCAGCAACATCGCCATTCTGCGGAAGCCGCAACGGGCGATGGCCGTCAGAGTCATAAGAGGTTATCGCACGATCTCCCATGAGGCAGCGTGCGTGCTGGCCGGATCTCCGCCCTGGGACCTGGAGGCGAAGGCCCTCGCGTCACTCTATACATGGCGCGGGGGCGAGAGGGAGCGGGGCAACAGGCCTGCGCCGCGAGAAATCGAGTGGCGCAGGTCAGAGCTCCGCGAGGTCCTGGTGGCGGAATGGGGTGAACGCCTCACTCACCCCAGCGCTGGCCTCACGGCGATCGAGGCCATCCGGCCAGTGCTGCAGGAGTGGCTAGGGAGAAGCCACGGCTCCCTGACGTTTCGGGCGACGCAGGTGCTTTCTGGACATGGGTGCTTCGGAAAGTACCTGTGTCGCATAGGCAGGGAGCCAGACGCCCGGTGCCACCATTGCGTCGGTTGCCGCGAGGAGACGGCGCGGCATGTTGTGGAGGAGTGCATCTCTTGGGATGCGCCGCGCCGTGCTCTAGTCGCGGAAGTCGGAGGGGACCTCTCGCTCCCGACCATCGTTCGTCATATGGTCGGCAGCGACAGGTCCTGGGACGCGGTGGTGTCCTTCTGCGAGGAGGTGATGTCGCAGAAGGAAGCTGCGGAAAGGGAGAGGGAAAACACATCCACTCTCCCGAGCCGCAGCAGGCGCACCGGGCGCCGGAGGCGGGGGGGTCATAACATCCGACTCCCCCCGTAGCGGTCCATCGAGCGGGCGGATTGGGGGAAATCCGTTCGCTCCGTATATGGACCCGAGGTGGCGTGCGTAGTGTCCCTCGCACGCCCCTCAGCAGAAGGTGGTCAAGGGGGGTGAGCACCCCTCCCCCCCTGTGACAAGTGGGGGTCTGCAATGGCGGACCGGCACCGCCGGGTCGCGGACGAGTGCTGGCTTGAACCCGCGGCCCGGTATAATGGTGCAGATGGGACACTCCTGTGTTTTTAGTCGGTGCGAGTCCGACATCACCTCGTCGCCTCCCCCGGCGGCGGGGTACCCATAAGGGGTTTTCACAGGGTCAAAAAAAAAAAAAAAAAAAAAACAAAAAAAAAAAAAAAAAAAAAAAAAAAAAAAAAAAAAAAAAAGGTTAGGTTAGGTTAGGTTAGGTTAGGTTAGGTTAGGTTAGGTTAGGTTAGGTTAGGTTAGGTTAGGTTAGGTTAGGTTAGGTTAGGTTAGGTTAGGTTTTTTTTTTTTTTTTTTTTTTTTTTTTTTTTTTTTTTTTTTTTTTTTTTTTTTTTTTTTTTTTTTTTTTTTTTCCTAACTAGTCCCTCCGACGTGATCGGAGACCTTATTCTTCTAATTCTCTTTCACTCCAGTTCTCTCTTTTATTCCTCTCGCACTTTTTTGCTACATACTTGTTTCTTTCTTTCATCCTTCATCATTCATTCTATGGGTGGGGCTCCCATTGAGCTAAATCTATTCTTTTCTGCTATAATTTTATTTCATTTCATCCTATGGCATAACTAGGGTGACACACAATTAAACAAATTCTAGCTTTTATTTTCATTAGTTTCTAAAAACGAAAAACTCTTACTTTAACTCTATTGGATACTGTTTTCTTATTCTAGTCGTGTCTTATTTTTACTTAACCTTAAACATTTTTATTTTTTTCTGCTTTTTCCTATGTTAACATTGAATATATATACAATATACTTGCAACATAGTTATTATTTAGTCTTATTTCTGTTTACCACTTTTGTACAGACATTGACGCAGTATTCTAAGAATCTTTGTCTATTTTTCCCTATCATAATTTCGCAGATTGTGTCTTCTTGCAATTTAATGTCTAATAGACTCTCGAGGCTGTATCTTTCAGTCGCGTACACCGGGCAGCTCAGGATTAGGTGAGGAACAGATTCGCCGACCTCCGGGTCGCAGATGCACGATGGATTCTCCTTACACCTAAAACGGTTCAGGTATTCGGAGAACCCACCGTGCCCCGTCAGGACTTGGGTCAATATTGGGTCGATCCCGATTTTTCGGATCACCCTGTACGCCGCCACTGCATCCGGGAAAAAAATTTTTGTGGTTGAGGCGGTTTGACCCGATACATACCTCCGGTTCCACTCGCCAAGCGTCGTCTTGCGAGCGTGTCGCCTGACAAATGAAACCGGACATCGATCGTAGTCAGGCTTTTTCTTGCTATTTAAGGCGGCCTCCTTTGCTAGCTGATCCGCTCTTTCGTTGCCTTCAAAACCTGCGTGAGCCTTTATCCAGAACAAGTTAACTACCTTGTTCTGGTGGGATATGGTTCTTAGGTTATCCCTCGCTTCTACCGCCAGGGGATGAAGGCAGCTGTGGTTTTTCACTGTTTGGAGGGCCGCCATGGAGTCACTGTATACCCCGAAGCTGGTTGCCGCGTTTTTTCGGATCTCACCCGTTGCCCGGCATAATGCCAGGAGTTCCGCCTGGTAGACCGTGCAGTAGTCCGGCAGCGCCAGCTTAAGAGCACGCACCTCGGTGTCGCCCCTCCATATGGATAGAGCGGCACCGACGCGCCCCTCTATCTTGCTACCATCTGTAAAAATTTTTACTTCCAGACCGGCGCTGGCATCGACCTGCTCACGGTCCACAAGGCTCACGAATTCCAGATCCGTACGGTCTGCTGGATGTGGGGATAGCAGCGCGGATGCCACCCGTTCCACCTCCCTGTCCCCTAGCACTGACTGGGGTGCCCCCTTCTTGGCTTCATACAGTGAGGCCACCTCACGAACTCGGAGGTCCAGAGGGAGCATCCCAGCGAGCAAAAGCGCCGAGTTCAGGGAGACGGTTCTGTAGGCTTTGCACATTTTCTGCGCTATGCCGCGCTGCACCACTCCCAGTTGTTTTATTACTCCCAGTTTACTCGCGGCCGGAGCCCATACACTGGCAGCGTACAGGATGATTGGTTCGATCGTAGCCACGTATATAATTCTGATGACTTCAGGATTCAACCCCCAACTCACTCGGGCCGCCCTGCACAGCTGTTTATGCACCGCTATCGCCTTCCTGCAAACGTTTGAGATATGCGCGCCGAACGTCAGCTTGTCGTCGATGGTTACACCCAAGATCTTGATCTGTTTTGACATCTTTATGTCAACCTGGCCCATGCTCAGGCGTGGGGTATCATACTTGAGCTTTCTGGTTATCACCATTGCGCTCGTTTTGTGTGGCGCGAACTTCAGCTTGTTATTCACACCCCACGTCCGAACATGTTCGAGGGCGGCGTTTGCTCTCTGTTCAATTGCCATTGCTGTGTCTCCATCGAAGACAAGGACGACATCATCTGCAAAAGCCTGGGAGTAATCTCCCCTCTCCTCCAGGCTTTTCAAGAGAGGGTCTAATAGCAGGTTCCAGAGGATGGGCCCTCCTATGGAACCTTGCACACATCCCTTGCTTGTTCCTTTGCCGTATTCTTCTCCGGCGTACCGGACCCTGACCCTTCTATCTTGTAGATAGCTGTCCATGACCCTTCTCAGGTTTACCGGGCACTTTTCCTCAGCCAGCCGGACCCTGATTGCCGGCCACCAAGCACTATCGAAAGCCCCCTCTATGTCCAGGGATATTAGAAGTACGATTTTCTTCTGTTCTAGTTTATTGCGGATGTGCTGCATTAGGACGTAGAGGGAGTCCTCGGTGCTCCTTTGTGGCATGAATCCGTACTGGCGAGTACTCATCCTTGGTAAGATGTAGAACCTGAGACGGGCCACCAGCATCTTCTCCAATATTTTGCCCATGACTGGTAGTAATCCTATCGGCCTGTATGATTTTGGGGTGGTGTAGTCCGTTTTTCCCGGTTTCCTTAGCACCACCACCGTTGCCTCCTTCCAGGACTGTGGGAAGTGGTTGAATTTTAGGCATTTGTTTAGAAGGGCCAGAAAGGTCTCTGGTGCGCTGCCAATGGCACGGTTGCAGATGTCGGCGGTTATACCGTCTGCTCCCGGGGCCTTCTTGGGGTTGAAGGATTCGCTTGCAGTTCGAAGTTCCAACATTGTAAAGGGTGGATCGCTGATGTCAGTTGGCTCTTCCACGTTGACTTTTTCGGCCTCTACTCTAGTGTGGCGATGGTAATCATTGTCATCACTGTGTAGGTCCTCCGGATAAAAAGTTTCCGCGATATATTTTACGGAGCCTTTTGCGTCCAGTTCTTGCCCGTCCTTTACCATGGGTAGGTCCTCTTCCCTGCGCGAGGTTCTTCCTATCACCCTATAGATCCCCTCCCAGATCCCCTCCCTATCCTGCTTAGTGCAGAAGTCCTTCCAGCTCTCTGTTTGAGCTTTAGCTGCCTCCATCTCATACTCTTCTTTTTGTTTCAGGTATTCTCCTACGACCTTCGGTCTTCGGACAGGCGCAGCGCATCGGATCCTTCGCTTTTTGGTGGCGACTTCTTTTTTCATCCTCGTAAGTTTCTCCGACCACCACGGCAGATTAAATTTTTGATTTGGGTTTTTTATAGGCATTGCATTTTCGCATGCGATCTTTATTATTTCTGTGTATTTGTTTACTATTGTGTCTATTTCTTTGTTATTGTTGATTTTCTTTATTTTTGCTTCCGTAATTTCGTTTTCTATTGCCAATTGGTTCAATTTTACATAAAATTTTTCCCAATTTGCTTTTTTTGTATTATAAATTCTGGTGGTTCTTTCTACTTTTACTCCTTTTGATTTTTGTAGTTTGATATTGAATGTTATGCCGTTGTGGTCGGAGCTCGTGAGGTCTTCGTCGACTTTCCAATTTTCAATTTGACCCAGTACGTTTGTCGAACAGGCTGTTATGTCGACATAGCTGCTGTATCGTTGTCCCCCTCTGATCGTATCGAAGGTCGGGATTTCCCCTTCGTTGAGTATGTGGAGTCCCAGCTCTCCAAGAGCACCGCACACTTCTTCGCCTCTGCCATCGACGATTGGGCTTCCCCACCACGTGTTCTTGGCATTGACATCTCCCCCGACGATCAGTGGCTTTGAGCCATTTGCCATCTCTATATCTTTCAAGTGTTCCAAGTATGGCTCCAGCGGCTTGTCTGGTTCGAAGTAGAGTGAGACTAGTGTAACCTCCCAGGCGCTGGTTTGGATTCCCACCACTGTGATGTTATTTGTGGTGAGTTTTGGGTATTGTATTACATTTATGTCTTTGTCGAAGACGGCTATTGCCGCCTTTACAGTACCTTCTCCCACCTCTGCGCTTTGGAAGATCCTCACTCCCCTCTGGCTCTTTGCCACTCTTTCACTGCCGACGTATGGCTCTTGAATTAGTGCAACCTTTATCCCGCGCTTCTCTGCTTCCATAAACATTTCGTTGGTTGCGAGTTTCTTTCGCTGGAGGTTGGCTTGGAGCAGTTTGTACGTCGACATCTCCTGAGGGCCTTTAGCAGTAAGCAACGGTTGCTCTTGCCAACTTGTCCCACTTTCGTCGTTGCGGGCATTCGGTACTAAATGCGTTGTGTTCCGCCTGGGGATTGTTTGCTTTCTTACAATTCCTGCATGCGGCTGGTATTCCAACCTGCCAGTCTCTACACTCGGTCCTCAGATGAGGTCCTCCGCAGTGACTGCACATGTCCACCGCCTCCTCGCAATACTTTCTGCTGTGTCCATAACCCAAACAGCGCGTGCACTGTATCAGTGGGGTCTGGTCTTCAGCTCTGATGCGTTGGAGGTCGATGTGGACATACCCTCTCTCTGTGACTCTTTTCCAGATGGTTGGTGAAGTGCTTATGACTATATGGCCTACATGCGGGTTTCTCACTCTTTTCCTATATTTTATCTCTATTCTGTCTGTCTCGCCGTCGAGGCCGTGAAATATATCCCGGTTTTGGTTCCTGAGAGCCCTAAGGACGTCCTCATCGGTGTTTACCAGTAGAACGTCCCTAAGGATCAACATCGGGTCTTTATTTTTGACTTCTTCCACGGCAAGGCAGACTCCATTCATTCTCAGTCTTTCTTTCACTCTCTCTCTTTCTTCCTTCGTCTCAAAGCCCATTATTACTTTTCTGTTTTTTGCTTTTCTTACTTTTTCCACTTTGATCCATCCCTCTTTCGCATCCATCGCCTTTCTTACTCTATCGTACACTTCCTCTCCCGTGTCCTCCTCATTGCTGGAGGTGACCACGACTGAGTGCAGTGTTCGCTTTTTCAGCAAGCTGCTGCTTCCAGCCGCGGTCACCCCCGCATATGTGGGGGCCTTCTCGTTGTCCATCCTTTCGTTCTGAGCTTGGATCACAGCTTTCAGGTCCTCCATCTGTCCGTTGCTCTCCCGCAACAGCTTGGAGTGTTCTTCTATTTTAGCCATCAGTTGGCTCGTCTCCTGCCTTTTTGTGTGCTGGTCCAATACTCCACTTTCAGTCCCCATATTTTCTGTCATTTCTGTCACTTCTATTTTATCCTTCTTTTCCCCTGTTTTTAGCTCTAGCTCGGTTTCCTTCACTAGTGCATATAGTCGATCCGTAGCTTCCAGTACTGCCGCCTTTATCTCCTTTTTGATGTTCCTTGATTCGAAGAGCTGCCGCTTCACCTTCATCAGGCAGGCAGCTGCCTCCTTTGTCCTACTCGGGTATGTCTTAGGTGTTTGCGGGGGCTCTGTCGACATTCTGCGGGGCTCGGCTGTTGTCAATTCAACTTGTTGTGCTTGTTGTGGTTGTGCTTTTGTCTTTGGCTCCGCAGTTAATTTGGTTGCCAAGGTGAGGGGAGATATCGTGGGGCCTGTATCCCGCTTTGTTGGGCTGGCTTTTGGGCTGTTTTTCTTCTCCTCGCGGGGTGCCGCGGATGAGGGTCCTGCCTCTCCCGCTGCACCCTGCGGAGTTTTTTCTCGCACATTCGTTGGTACTCTCTTAATGGGGGTACGTATGCCCATCATTTTGTCGGGGAGTGTCTCTTTGGGACTAGTTCAACGTCAAACGGTTTTGGGGTATTGTAAAGGGATACCCCAAATAATAAAAAAGTTAAAGTAAATAAAAATGTTTATATATAAGATTTTTTGCAATAGCAATACTATAGTTCAAATAGACTTTTGTCAATTTCTATTTTAATATTTTTCTTTTATTTTCAGGTGGTGTACGCGGCTGAGGTCAACTTTGCTCTCTGGTTGTTCAACACACAGGTAAGTAAAATGTAGGAGTTTTACTGCATCAACGCACACGTTTACGTAGAATATAAGACTAAATAATGTTCAATTTTTATCTAGAGCCTAGCTCTATCTCTCAGGGCTATTTACGGGTTTTTGAACTGATCTGGTATTTTCAATTTTCTGCGAGAGTCACTCGGTGTCTATATTATTCACACAATTTAAACTTATTATTATAACTTATCTATGTTACCGTCTTGAGACCACCGTTTGATAGGTCTTCCCAAGCCCTTTCCAGCGAACCCAATCTCGGTATTTCTACTCCAAGGGGTTCGCGGAAAATCAGGGTTGGAAGTTTGCCAGAGGGGGGGGGGGGGGTAGATTGGGGGGGGGGTTCGGGGGGGTATGGGGGGTAAGGGGTAGGGGGGGGGGGTAGGGGGGGGGTAAGGGGGGTATGGGGGTAGAGGGGGTATAGGGGTTGGGGGTGAGTTGGGACGAGTGGGGATGAGTGGGGATGAGCGGAAGTGAGAGGGGGTGAGAGGGGGTGAGAGGGGGTGAGAGGGGGTGAGAGAGGGTGAGTGTCGTGAGTGGGGATGAGTGGGGGGTGAGTGGTGTGAGGGAGTGAGGGGGTGTGTGGAGTGAGTTGGAGGGAGTGGGCGGTATGAGGTGACGTAGACCTTGTGACGTAGTCTCTGTGTCAGGGCAACGCGGTAAGGGGCACCACCGTCAGCAAATTACAGAATTAATCAACATAAAACTATAGTTACTATACAGGAGTAGTCCGGCTATACAAGCAAAAGCCAGGTCTGAGAAATTTTTTCTCCCCTATTTTGTCGACCCTACCGGAGTTTCTGCCTTGAAGCACTCCCTTCTTGTAGAGGGTCTAGGGTCTTCTCCACCCTAAGCAGGTGGAAGTAGTCGATTTAGACCACGGGTCTCAAAGTTTTGGTCAGGTTTGTCCAAAGAGGAAATTTCATCCCCTGAGGCTATGTCAATATGCAAACTTAGGGGTAGGGGGATGAAACTTTGTCAAAGTGAGCGGGTGGTATCGAAGGGTTTGTCTTACGTACAAACCGTGGGGGGGGGTTAGGGGGGGGGGACCCGATAAATTTGGTCAGAATTTGTCTAGGACGCTTAGTTTTCCTGTAAACTGAAAACACAGTTACCGTGCGGTTTTCAGGAAAGACCGTGCTTACCCTAAAAAGTCATAAGTCAGCGAATACACGTCAGAAAATTTTTTGGAAATTCTCCTAAGGAAGCCAATGAACCGTGCTATTAATTTATGTTATAAATAAATTTATGGTACATACAAAAAT
This sequence comes from Shargacucullia verbasci, assembly GCA_947562105.1. Classification (NCBI taxonomy): domain Eukaryota; kingdom Metazoa; phylum Arthropoda; class Insecta; order Lepidoptera; family Noctuidae; genus Shargacucullia; species Shargacucullia verbasci. Next base: position 55,376 of record CANOAR010000001.1, read on the forward strand.
TTTTGGGAATACCTATTTGAAAACCCAACTATGAAAACCAACAACTGCAAAAAGCAGTTTTTCTGAATTTTATGACTGAAAGTATATTAATTTGGTAAAATTAGTTTTAGTTATGGAATAAGAGGTTTATAATGCGTCTATTGGCGTTTTCGCCCCTTTTTGGAAATTGATGGGTAAGCCTGAGTAAAAAGTTAGGTATTTCAGTAGGTATTTGGGAATTTAAATAAGTCAATAAATATGAATGAGAAAAATCTGAAAATTTACACATATATTGTCTATGAGGTACTTAGTCTAGGTTTAAATTAAAAAATAGGGGTTCAGGATCGTTTTCTCCATCTAGGGCTGTCACAAAATTTTTCTATCTCGATGAATCTTGACAGGTCTTAAAAGGTGTATATCTTCGCTCCCAGGATACTTATCGTCATGCAAGAAACTGATTTATGTTGCTTACGTGTTCCTTTTTCAGATGTGATGGTGGGTGTGATCCTGAGAGCTCTGGTTCTGAAGTCGTGCTGCGCGTGGTTTTTGGTTTTTCACCCGCAGCTCCGAGGGGCGCGGCAGGAAAATTCCAAAACTTTGCCAGGATGTGGGGCAAAGTGATCCCCTCAAAACAGCAGTATAAAACAGGGGGGGTATCGCGACAGATCCGGCGCTGCAGGCAAATTTAGTTTTCAACACGTGTTGTTTTGAGAATTAACCTCCAAAAACACGGTTTTCGGGATTTCCAAGGAAAACCAACAGGGTTTTCGCCAGGACACTGCACTATTTCCACAGAACTCACTGAGACACACACTTTGGTTTTAATTTTGGGTTAAATTTCGCACTTTGACTATTTAAAGTGATTTTTCGAGCGCGGAGCGACTTAAAACCGATCTGCTCGAGGCGAGGGGTGCCGAGCGACTGAGGTTAGGTTAGGTTAGGTTAGGTTAGGTTAGGTTAGGTTAGGTTAGGTTAGGTTAGGTTAGGTTAGGTTAGGTTAGGTTAGGTTAGGTTAGGTTAGGTTAGGTTAGGTTAGGTTAGGTTAGGTTAGGTTAGGTTAGGTTAGGTTAGGTTAGGTTAGGTTAGGTTAGGTTAGGTTAGGTTAGGTTAGGTTAGGTTAGGTTAGGTTAGGTTTTTTTTTTTTTTTTTTTTTTTTTTTTAAAAATATACCCGTCATCACAGGGCATTGCATTGTTACCACTGGCATGGGAGACCAGTGCCTTTGATTGGACAGATTTCTTTATTAGCATTACATTCAGTTAACTTACCACTATCTCTCACAATAACATATTTTCTAAGTATCCTTAATCTAACGTACATTCTTATTACAACTATTCTCCATTTTTCTTATATACATTTTTATTTATTATATTTACTCTTATGCTAAGTATACCTAATATTTACTGGTTACATTTTCGTTGCAGGCCTTGTTACTCTATCTACTCTATTACTTATATTCTATACATTTCTACCTATTTATCTTATTTCATTACAGTGCTTTTTTGTAGTGCTATGCTTTTCATGCTCTATATTTTCGATACTTATTATTATTGTAAACTAGTGCTTATATAATTATTATATAGCATAGTTTTACTTTTTCTTAAGTCTTATTTTTATTATTTACCTTTTTGGCTATAGCCTTACAGAACTGAATAAAATTGCGCCGCACTTCCCTGTTCGATATGATTTCAGCCATATTTTTGGTTTCTATTTTAAAGTTTATTTTCTGCTCTATATCATACCTCTCCTTTCCATACATTTGGCATTCTGTCAGAACATGCTCTACGCTCTCATTTTCCCCTGTGCCGCAAGGGCATGCCGGACTCTCCTTGCACTTGAACCGGTTCAAGTATTCGGAGAATCCGCCATGCCCCGTCAGCACTTGCACCAACAACGGATCTAATTCTATTTTCCTAACCGTGCGATAAGCTTCTTTGGCATTTGGAAAGAAGATCTTGGTTGTTTTCCCGGTTTGCCCCACTCTATACCTTGTATCCCATTCGTCCAGCGTATCCTCCCGGATTTTCCGCTTGACGAATGATATTGGACACCTGTCGTAATCCGGCTTTGTCTTCTTGTACAGGGCTGCCTCTTTTGCTAGATCGTCGGCTCGCTCGTTTCCCTCCATCCCTGCGTGGGCCTTTATCCAGAACAGTTTTGTGATTTTTCCATGTTCTGCTGCTTCTTGGATGTTTTTCCTGGTTTCCACAGCCAAGGGATGGAGAGAGACGCCCCGAGTGACTGCCTCTAGTGCTGATCTGGAGTCACTGTAGACTGTGAAGACGCTTCCGGACTTATGATCTCGTATGATTTCGGTCGCTTTGGCTAACGCGAGTAGTTCGGCCTGGAACACAGTGCAGAACCGCTCAAGTTTAAATTTCCGGGTCATGGTCTCCGCGTCTCCATCCCACAAGGATAATGCCGCGCCAACCTTGCCCTCTATTTTACTACCATCTGTGAAGAGTGCATGTCCGTTGTCTTCTCGTTGGGCCAGTTCTGCACTGTTGTTAATTTGACCGAATTCGAAACCGATGTGTAAGTGTGGGTGAGGTGTCGTGGTGTAGGGTACTGGTGTCTCGACGTCCCGGTCTTCTACTACTCTCCGGGAATGTCCTTTCTTTATTTTGTAAAGAGAGGCTGCTTCCCGGATCCGTAGGTCTAATGGAAGCAGCCCGGAGAGTATTAACGCCGAATTTAAGGATGTTGTTCTGTACGCCTTGACAATTTTTTGTACAAACCCTCTTTGGACCTCGTTTAGGTGTTTCCGGGTCTTAATTTTATCCGTCGCCGGTGCCCAGGCACTTGCTGCGTACATAATAATGGGCTCTATTACTGCCACATATATGGTCCTGGTTATCTCCGGCGAGATCCCCCATTCTACCTTGGCTGCCCTCGCCAGTTGTTTATATATGTTCAACGCTTTGCGGCAGACGTTTGCCACATGTGCGTTGAACGTCAGTTGGTTATCGATTGTCAAACCTAATATTTTTATGTCCTTTGACATGGCTATATCTATTCCCCCCATGCGCAGGAGTGGCGTGTCGTACTTAAGCTTGTTGGTGATTAGCATTGCTTTAGTTTTTTGAGGCGCAAACTTGAGTTTATTTGCTTCACCCCACTCCTGAACATGGCTTAAGGCTGCATTTGCCTGTCTCTGGACTTCGAGTGCCGCCTCGCCGGAAAAAACCAAGACGACATCGTCCGCAAAAGCCTGACAGTAGTCCCCTCTCCTTTCCAAGCTATTCAGCAGTGGATCCAGCAGTAGGTTCCAAAAAGTGGGACCGCCTATGGAACCCTGGACACATCCTTTCGTTGTGGCTTTTTCATATTTAGCGCCCGCGTATCTAACCTGTACTTTGCGGTCTGTCAGGTAGCTGTCGATGACTTTTCGGATGTTCTTTGGGCATTTAGTGTCTGCTAGTCTACATCTAATTGCGGGCCACCAAGCGCTGTCGAAGGCTCCCTCTATGTCCAGCGATACTACTACGATCAGTTTCCGTTCTTTTAACTTTAGTCTTATGTGTTCCACGAGGTCATAGAGGGAGTCCTCGGTGCCGCGCTGCGGTGTAAACCCGTATTGCCTTTTGTTCATTTGCTCTATAGTATGCCACCTAACTCGCCGGATTAACATTTTCTCCCAGATCTT
>OX387311.1:0-15317 GCA_947562105.1 Shargacucullia verbasci
ATTTAAATAGCTTATAATTTAGAGCATAATATTGAAGATATTAAGGAGATAAATTTATCTTTAAATATTTATAAAAAAAAATATTTTATTTTTACAATGAAAATGTAAAGTTTTAAATTAAACTATATAAATAGAAATATTAATGGAATTTAACCACTAAAAGTTAAGTTAGCAGCTTAATTTTAATCTTTATATTTCATTATTTTTAATTGGAATAGTTATTCAATTTTATCATTAACAGTGATATACCTCTATTTTGGTTTCAATTAAAATTAAATAAGGAGTTTAATAAACTCTTTCTTTTAAGTCGAAATTAAATGCAAAATTGCTTCTTATTTAAGATAAATTGATTATACAATATTTTTTGAATGCAAATCAAAGGTTTTATTTTAAACTATAATCCTAATTTGTTCAATTTAATATATTTTGGTTTCATTCATGATATAAACCAATTAATAGAATTAAAATAAAAAAAAATCTAATTTTTGTTCAAATAAAAAAATTTACTATTTTAAATAAAAAAATAATAGGAAAAATAAGAGCGATTTCTACATCGAAAATTAAAAAAATTACTGTAATTAAAAAAAAATGAAGTGAAAAAGGAATTCGGGCAGAAGATTTAGGGTCAAATCCACACTCAAATGGAGAACATTTTTCTCGATCTGAATAGGTTTTTTTTGATAAAATAATTGATAGAAATATTATAATATTAGAAATTAATATAATAATTAGGAAAATATTTGTTATTAAAATAATTATTTATATTAAAATTATTAAACTTTTTGATTGGAAATCAAATATACTAAATATATTATATAAATAATTAATTAATTTCCTCATCAATAAATTGAAATATAAAGGAATAATCAAACTACGTCTACAAAATGTCAATATCATGCTGCTGCTTCAAATCCAAAATGATGATTACTTGAGAAATGATTATTTAAATGTCGAATTAAACAAATTAATAAAAATAATGTTCCAATAATTACATGAAGACCATGAAATCCAGTTGCTATAAAAAAAGTTGATCCATAAATTCTATCTGCGATAGTAAAAGGAGCTTCAAAATATTCATAAGCTTGAAGAATTGTAAAATAAATTCCTAGGATAATAGTAATAAATAATCCTTGAGTTATTTGAGAATTATTATTTTCTATAATTGCATGATGAGCTCAAGTTACAGAAACTCCTGATCTAATTAAAATAATTGTATTAAGTAAAGGAATTTGGAAAGGATTAAATGGAATAATTCTTTTAGGGGGTCATATAGCTCCAATTTCAATATTAGGGGCAAGGCTTCTATGAAAAAAAGCTCAAAAAAAAGAAATAAAAAAAAAGATTTCAGAAATAATAAATAAAATTATTCCTCATCGAAGACCTTTAGTTACTAAAATAGTATGTTTACCTTGAAGGGTTCCTTCTCGACAAATATCTCGTCATCATTGATACATAGTTAAGATAACAATTAAGTATCCTAAAATTAATAAATTTATATTAAAATTATGGAATCATTTTACTATTCCTGTGACTAAAACTATTACTCCAATAGCTCCTGTTAAAGGTCATGGTCTATAATCTACTAAGTGAAATGGATGGTTAAAGTTAATTTTCATTAGTTTACTTCACTAGAATATAAAGTTCTTAAAATTGCAATTACATAAGATTGAATGATAGCAACTGCAGATTCTAAAATTAATAATAAAATTTGAATAATTACAAGAATTATAATAAAATAAGAAGGTATATTAGGTCCAGTACCACTTAATAAGGTTATTAATAAGTGTCCTGCAATTATATTAGCTGTTAATCGAACGGCTAGAGTTCCTGGTCGAATAATATTACTAATTGTTTCAATTAAAACTATAAATGGCATTAAAATAGAAGGTGTACCTTGTGGAATTATATGAATAAATATATGTTGAGAGTTATTAATTCATCCATAAATTATGAATCTAAGTCATAAAGGTAATGAAATAGATAAAGATAATGTTAAATGACTTGTTCTAGTAAAAATATATGGGAATAATCCTAAAAAATTATTAAATAAAATAAATGTAAATATAGAAATAAAAATAAAAGTTGATCCTTTAAAATAATTATTTTTTAATAATGTTTTAAATTCATTATGAAGTTTTATTAAAATAAAATTTCAAAAGAAAAAATGTCGATTAGGAGTTAGTCAAAATGAATAAGGAATAAATATAATTCCTAAAATTGTTCTTAATCAATTAAAAGGAATATTAAATAAATTAGTAGAAGGATCAAAAATTGAAAATAAATTACTTATCATTTTCAATAAAAATTTTTTAATTTAATATTTAAATTATTATTATTTTTAGAAGATTTATTAATAAAAATATAATAATTTATAATATTAAAAATTAAATAAATAAATAAAAAAAAAATAAAAGATAATATTCAATTAATTGGTATTATTTGTGGAATAAAAGAATATTACTATTGTAATAATTTAAATTTGACATATTTATGTTATTAATTTAACTAATTCTTTAAATTTCATTAGAAGTAATTGCTAATTTACTATAAAATGGTTTAAGAGACCAGTACTTGCTTTCAGTCATCTAATGAAGAATAATTATTAATTCAATTAATAAAATTTTTAATTGAGATTCTTTCAATTACAATAGGTATAAAACTGTGATTAGCTCCACAAATTTCAGAACATTGGCCGTAAAAAATTCCTGGTCGATTAATAAAAAAATTAGTTTGATTTAAACGACCAGGATTAGCATCAATTTTAACTCCTAATGAAGGAATTGTTCATGAATGAATAACATCAGTAGCTGTAACTATAATTCGAATTTGATTGTTTATAGGTAAAATAATTCGATTATCAACATCTAATAAACGAAAATTATTTATATTTAATTCATTTGATGAGATTATATAAGAGTCAAATTCAATATTATGAAAATCTGAGTATTCATAACTTCAGTATCATTGATGACCAATTGATTTTAAGGTAATTAAGGGATTATTTAATTCATCTAATAAATATAATAAACGTAAAGAAGGTAATGCAATAAAAATTAAAGTAATTGCTGGTAAAATAGTTCAAATTAATTCAATTATTTGACCTTCTAAAAGGAATCGATTAATATATTTATTAAATAATAAACTAGATATTAAATAACCTACTAAAATTGTAATTATAATAAGAATAATTAAAGTATGATCATGAAAAAAAATAATTTGTTCTATTAAAGGAGAAGCTCCATTTTGTAAATTAAAATTTGATCATGTTGCCATTTCTAAAAAAAGGATACTCCTTTATAAATGGGGTTTAAATCCATTACATATAATCTGCCATATTAGAAGTTACTTAAAATAGGTAATTCATTATAAGAATGTTCAGCTGGAGGTAAATTTTGATATCATTCAATAGAAGAAGATAAATTTAATGAAAATAAAGCAATTCGTTGATTAATTATAGATTCTCAAATAATAATTAATATAAATATTACTGCTAATAAAGAAATATAAGATCCTAAAGATGAAATAATATTTCAAGAAATATATGAGTCAGGATAATCAGAATATCGTCGAGGCATACCAGCTAACCCTAAAAAATGTTGGGGAAAAAATGTTAAATTAACTCCAATAAATATAATAAAAAATTGAATTTTTAATAAATAAGGATTTAATGATAAACCAGTAAATAATGGATATCAATGAATAAATCCTCCTAAAATAGCAAATACAGCTCCTATAGATAATACATAATGGAAATGGGCAACTACATAATATGTATCATGTAATGTAATATCAATGGAAGAATTAGATAAAATTACTCCGGTTAATCCTCCTACTGTGAATAAAAATACAAATCCTAATCTTCATAAAATAGAAGGGGAGTAATTAATTTGTGTTCCATGAAAAGTTGCTAATCAACTAAAAATTTTAATTCCTGTTGGTACTGCAATAATTATAGTTGCTGATGTAAAATATGCTCGAGTATCAATATCTATACCTACTGTAAATATATGATGAGCTCAAACAATAAATCCTAATAATCCAATTGCTAATATTGCATAAATTATCCCTAAACAACCAAATGTTTCTTTTTTTCCTCTTTCTTGTGAAATAATATGTGAAATTATTCCAAATCCAGGTAAAATTAAAATATAAACTTCTGGATGACCAAAAAATCAAAATAAGTGTTGGTATAAAATTGGATCACCTCCTCCAGCTGGGTCAAAAAAAGATGTATTTAAATTACGATCAGTTAAAAGTATAGTAATAGCTCCTGCTAAAACGGGTAATGAAAGTAAAAGTAAGAATGCAGTAATTCCAACAGCTCAAATAAATAGTGGTATTTGATCAAAAGATAAACTATTTAAACGTATATTAATAATTGTAGTAATAAAATTAATAGCACCAAGAATTGAGGAAATTCCAGCTAAATGAAGAGAGAAAATAGCTAGATCAACAGAACTACCTCCGTGAGCAATATTAGATGAAAGTGGGGGGTACACTGTTCATCCTGTTCCTGCTCCATTTTCTACAATTCTACTTGAAATTAATAAAGTTAAAGATGGGGGGAGAAGTCAGAAACTTATATTATTTATTCGAGGAAAAGCTATATCAGGGGCTCCTAATATTAGGGGGATTAATCAATTTCCAAATCCTCCAATTATAATAGGTATTACTATAAAAAAAATTATAATGAAGGCATGAGCTGTAACAATAGTATTATAAATTTGATCATCTCCAATTAAAGATCCAGGGGTACCTAATTCTGCTCGAATTAATAATCTTAATGAAGTTCCTACTATTCCTGCTCAAATACCAAAAATAAAGTATAAAGTTCCAATATCTTTATGATTTGTTGAATAAAGTCATTTTCGCTAATAAAATGGCTGAGGTTAAAGCGATAAATTGTAAATTTATTTACGAGAATATTTCTCTTTTATTATTTATAAAGTCTTATATTCAATAATGATATAAAATTGCAAATTTTAAGGAATAGAGAAATACTATTAAGGCTTAAAGAATAATTTCTTTATATATAATTTTGAAGATTATTAGTTTATTTAACTTAAAACCTTAAAAAAAAAAGAAAGTTCTAAAAATTATACCTGTTAAAGAAATAAATGAAAGAAAATTAATTATTAAAAAATATTTATTTTTAATAGAAATTTTAAATCATTTTATTTTTAAATAATTAAATATAAACGCAGAGTATCTAATTCGAATATAAAAAAATAATATAATTAAACTTATTATAATAAAAATAAAAATTAATATAAATATATTATTATAAATTATAAAATTAATAATAATTCATTTAGGAAAAAATCCAATAAAAGGAGGTAATCCTCCTAATGAAAGAAAATTAATTAATAAATTAATTTTAATAAAAAAATTTATATTATTGATAAATAATTGATTAATAAAATATATATTTAAGATATAAAATAAAAAACATATAATTCTAATTATAAATGAATAGAAAAAAATATAAAATAATCATAAATTTTCTCTAATTATAATTGAAGATAATATTCATCCTAAATTATTAATGGATGAAAATGCTATTAATTTTCGTAATGAAGTTTGATTTAATCCTCCAATGGCTCCAATAATAATATTTATAATAATAATAATAATAATAAAATTTTTATTAAAATAATAAGATAAAATAATTATAGGGGTAATTTTTTGTCAGGTTATTAAAATAAAACTATTAAATCAAGATAATCCTTCAATAATATTAGGGAATCAAAAATGGAAAGGGGTAGATCCTATTTTTATAAGTATTGAAGAATTTATTATAATAGAAATTAAGTTATTTATTTCAAAATTTTTTATTAGAGATATTTTAATTAAAATAGAAAATAAAAAATTAATTGAAGCAATAGATTGTGTAAGAAAATATTTTAAAGAAGCTTCAGAAGCTAATAAGTTATTTGAATTTGAAATTAATGGAATAAATCTTAAAAGGTTAATTTCTAATCCAATTCAACATCCAAATCATGAATTTGAAGAAATAGAAATTAATGTACTAAAAAATAAAATAAATAAAAAAAATATTTTATTTGAATTAAAAAAAAAAATTTAAAATAAAATAAATTTTAATTAAGAATTAAAAATTCTTTTATAATTAGATATATATATATTTTAGTGTAGGATGCACAATAGTTTTTGATATTATTAGATATAGTTTAACTCTATAAAATATAATAAAGGTAAATAATTTACTTAATTTATTCTATCAGAATAATCCTTTAATCAGGCACTTTATTTTTAAAAAAAAGGATTTCCTTTATAGTCGGGGTATGAACCCAAAAGCTTAATTTAGCTTATTTTTAATAATTTATTTATTTATTTATATGTAATTATATTAAAAACGGAATAAAAAAAAAATAAAAGAAATTATTTATTTTAAATTTATATATATATATATATATATATTAAATATTTAAATATATTATAAATTAAAAAAATTCAATAACTTATTAAGAAAATTAATATTAATTATATTAATATGATATAATCTATACAAATTATAATTGTTTAAATTTAAAATATTGGTTTTATTATGAATATTATGAAAAAAAAGAAAAAGAAATTATTTAAAATTTAATAATTTATATTAAATATTTTAATATAAAAAAAAAAAAAAAAAAATTCTATTTAAAAAAAATTACATATAAATAAATTTTTTATGGTTTAATTAATTTATTTAAATTTATTTTACATATAAATTTTAGTGTTAAATTTATTTTATTTTAAGAATAATTTATATTTTAAGTAGTAATTAATATTAAATATTTAAGAAATTAAGATTTAGTAATATTTTAATTAATAACAAATTTTGTGCCAGCAGTTGCGGTTATACAAAAATTAAATTAAATTTTATTAGTAATTAATAAATATAATAAATTATATAATATCAATTTTAAATTATTAGGTGAAATTTTAATTTAATTAAATTTTATATTAAAATTATTATGATTTAATAAATTTTATAAAAGACTAGGATTAGATACCCTATTATAAAAAATTAAAATTAAAATACTAAAATAGTAAATAATTAATTATTGAAACTTAAATAATTTGGCGGTATTTTAGTTCATTTAGAGGAATCTGTTTAATAATTGATAATCCACGAATAAATTTACTTAATTTATAATTTTGTATATCGTTGTTAAAAAAATATTTTTTAATAAAATTAATATTTAAAAATTTATATAAAAAATTAAATCAGATCAAGATGCAGATTATAATTAAGAATATAATGGATTACAATAAAATTATTTAAATGAATATTTATTTGTAATAATAAATTGAAGGTGGATTTAAATGTAATTTTATTTAATTTAATAAAATGATTAAAAATTGAAATATGTACATATTGCCCGTCGCTTTCATATATTAATAAGTTGAAATAAGTCGTAACAAAGTAGAGGTACTGGAAAGTGTTTCTAGAAAGAACAAATTAGAGCTTGAGATAGAAAGTATTTCATTTACATTGAAAGGATATTAAATAATTAATTAATTTGAGGGGTAAAAATTAATAAATTTAAATTAATAAAAGAATTTTTAAATAAAATATTTAATGGGGGTTAAAGTATTTTTATTGAAAAAATTAATTAATTTATAGTAAATTAGTATTGTAAAAGAAATTTGAAATAATTGAAAATTAATTTATTTATAAGTAATTTTAATTTAATGTATCTTGTGTATCAGAGTTTATTTAAAAAATTTATAAATTTATAAATTCTCGAATTTAAAAGAGATAATTAATTAATAAAGTTATTGTAGCATAAATATTTTTAATAATTAATTTGAAATGAAATGTTAATCGTTTTTAAATATATCTAGTTTTTTTAGAAAAAAATTAAATTTTAAATTTTTATAATATAAAATTAATTAATTAATTTTATATTATAAAAATTTTATATTTTAAGGGATAAGCTTTAAAATAAAATTATATAATATTTAAGTTAAATTTATTGAAAATTATATAATTTATATTGTTAAAAATTTTTAATTTATTATAAATAATTTCATTAAAAATAAAATTTAATATAAAATTTTTATATTTTTATAAAAAAAAAATTTAAAATTAAAAAAAATTAAATATAATGATAAAATTAGTATATTATATTAATTTAAAATATTGTTAATTAATATAAATTAATTAAAAGGAATTCGACAAAAATTTATATTCACTTGTTTATCAAAAACATGTCTTTTTGAATTTAATATAAAGTCTAATCTGCCCACTGATTTTTAATTAAAGGGCTGCAGTAATTTGACTGTACAAAGGTAGCATAATCAATAGTCATTTAATTGATGACTTGTATGAAAGATTGGATGAAATATATATTGTCTCTTAATTAAATATAGAATTTAATTTTTTAATTAAAAAGTTAAAATAATTTAAAAAGACGAGAAGACCCTATAGAGTTTTATAATTAAGTTATTTAAGGTTATTTATAAATTTATAAATTAAGATTAATTTAATTATTTTGTTGGGGTGACAAAAAAATATGAAAAACTTTTTTTATTAAATTTACATATATAAGTGAATAAATGATCCAATTTTATTGATTATAAGAAAAAATTACCTTAGGGATAACAGCGTAATTTTTTTTTTTAGTTCAAATAAAAAAAAGAGTTTGCGACCTCGATGTTGGATTAAGATAAAATTTAAATGTAGAAGTTTAAAATTTTTGATCTGTTCGATCATTAAAATCTTACATGATCTGAGTTCAAACCGGTGTAAGCCAGGTTGGTTTCTATCTTTTAAAAATTAAAATATTTTAGTACGAAAGGAATAAATATTTAAATTAAATTTATAAATTTGAATATTATTAAAGTTTATTATAAAATAATAAATTAATTTATAATTTAATAACTATTTTGGCAGAAAAATGTAATGATTTTAGAAGTCATAAATATATAATAAAATTATATATATAGTAATGTTTATATATGATATTTATATAATTATAATTGGATTTTTAATTTTAATTATTGGGGTTTTAATTGGGGTTGCTTTTTTAACTTTATTAGAACGTAAAGTTTTAGGTTATATCCAAATTCGTAAAGGTCCAAATAAAGTTGGATTTATAGGAATTTTACAGCCTTTTTCAGATGCTATTAAATTATTTACTAAAGAACAAACATATCCTAATTTTTCTAATTATATATCTTATTATTTTTCTCCTGTAATTAGATTTATTTTATCTTTAATAATTTGATTATTAATTCCTTATTATTTTAATTTAATTAATTTTAATTTAGGAATTTTATTTTTTTTATGTTGTACTAGATTGGGTGTTTATACAGTTATAATTGCAGGTTGATCTTCAAATTCTAATTATGCTTTATTGGGGGGTTTACGAGCTGTTGCTCAAACTATTTCTTATGAAGTTAGATTATCTTTAATTTTAATATCTAGAATTGTTTTAATTATAGATTTTAATTTATTAAATTTTTTTATTTATCAAGAGATTATTTGATTTATTTTTTTAATATTTCCTTTATCTTTATGTTGAATAAGATCTAGATTAGCTGAAACAAATCGTACTCCATTTGATTTTGCTGAAGGAGAAAGAGAATTAGTATCAGGGTTTAATATTGAATATAGAAGAGGGGGATTTGCTTTAATTTTTTTAGCTGAATATTCTAGAATTTTATTTATGAGATTGTTATTTGTTTTAATTTATTTAGGTGGATTTACTTTAAGAATTATATTTTATTTGAAATTAACATATATTTCTTTTTTATTTATTTGAGTTCGAGGAACATTACCTCGTTATCGTTATGATAAATTAATATATTTAGCTTGAAAAAGATATTTGCCTATTTCTTTAAATTTTTTATTATTTTTTTTAGGGTTTAAAATTCTTTTAATTTAATTTAATTAATTTTAGTATAAATTAATAGAATTTTTTTCTTTCTTAAGTTTTCAAAACAAATGCTTAAATACAAGCTCATTAATTTTATTTAATTAAATAATAATTTATCTCAATATTTATTAATGAATGGGTTAATAATAAAGTATGAAAAGTAAAAAATAGTTAATAATTGTCCTGTAATAATATAAGGGTCTTCAACTGGTCGTGCTCCAATTCATGTTAATAGGATAATAATTGTTACTAAAAATCAAAATAGGATTTGATTAATAGGATAAAATTGAATTCCTTGAATTTTTTTATTAAAAGTAAATGGAAGAATAATTAAAATTAAAATTGATATTACTAATGCAATAACTCCTCCTAATTTATTAGGAATAGATCGTAAAATTGCATAAGCAAATAAGAAGTATCATTCAGGTTGAATATGAACAGGAGTTACTAATGGATTTGCAGGAATAAAATTATCTGGGTCTCCTAATAAATAAGGATTTGTTAATGTTAAAATAGTTAATAAAAATATTAAAATAATAAATCCAATTAAATCTTTAAAAGTAAAAAAAGGATGAAAAGGAATTTTATCTAAATTTCTATTTAATCCTAAAGGATTATTAGATCCTGTTTGATGAAGAAAAAGTAAATGAATTATAGTTATTATTAGAATAATAAAAGGCAATAAAAAATGAAAAGTATAGAAACGAGTTAATGTTGCATTATCTACAGCAAATCCCCCTCAAATTCAATTAACTAATATAGTTCCTAGAGATGGAATAGCTGATAATAAATTTGTAATAACAGTTGCCCCTCAAAATGATATTTGACCCCAAGGTAAAACATATCCTATAAAAGCTGTTGCTATTAATAAAAATAAAATGATTACTCCTACTATTCAAGTATATTTTAAATTAAATGATTCATAATAAATTCCTCGTCCAATATGAAGATAAATGCAAATAAAAAAAAATGATGCTCCATTAGCATGAAGAGTTCGAATTAGTCATCCATAATTGACATTTCGACAAATATAGTTTACTCTATAAAAAGCTAATTCAATATTAGCTGTATAATATATTGTTAAAAAAAGTCCTGTTAAAATTTGGATAATTAAACATAATGCTAATAAAGATCCAAAATTTCATCAAGCTGAAATATTTGATGGTGAAGGTAAATCAATTAAAGATCCATTAATAATTTTTAAAATAGGATGAGTTTTTCGAATTGTAATATAATTATTATTATTATTATTATTTATCATTATATTATTGTTATTATGTTAATTTAATTAGTTATTAATCGAAGAGGGCCATAAAAAATATTAGTAATTTTTACTACAGCAATTAAAGTAATAAATAAGTAAATTACTAATATTATTATAATTATAAAAGTTTGATTATTATATAATTTATTTAATCTAATTTTATTTTCATTATTAAAAAATATTGTTAAATTTATAAAATTATCTATATCTGAATTAATTGAAAAATTTATTCAAGTAATATTATTATTATTAAAAGTTAAATAAATAAATAAAAAAAAAGTAAGTATTAAAAAGATAATTTTTATATTAAAATAAGATTTAAATATTTCATTTGAAGCAATTCTTGAAACATAAATAAATAAAACTAGTAATCCCCCTAAAAAAGTAAGAAATAGAATATATGAGAATCAATAAGTTTTAATTATTATTCTTGAAAGTAAGCAAGTTAATAAAGTTTGAATTAAAATTATTAATCCTATAGAAATAGGATTATTTAAAAATATTATTAAAATTGAAAATGAAATTATTAATAAAGAAAAAATTATTTTTGTTATTTCAAAACAAAGAATAGTTTAAATAAAATAATAATTTTGGAGATTATTGATAAAGAGATTCTTTTTCTTTGAAGTTTTTAAAATAATTAACTTAACTTTGATTTACAAGACCAATATTTTTTTTAAACTATAAAAACTATATAAATGATAATTTTAAATATATGAATTATTTTTATTTTAATATTTATTGTGGGTAATTTTATTTTTATTTCTAAACATAAACATTTATTAATTGTTTTATTAAGTTTAGAATTTATTGTTTTAAGAATTTTTTTTTTTATATTAGTATATTTAGTAATAATTGATTATGATATATATATATTAATAGTATTTTTAGTATTTTCTGTTTGTGAAGGTGCTTTAGGGTTATCTATTTTAGTTTCAATAATTCGAACTCATGGAAATGATTATTTTCAAAGATTTAATTTATTATAAGTTTTTTATTTAAAATTTAATGATAAAATTTTTAATAATAATAATTTTTATAATTCCTTTTTGTTTTATAAGTAATATATTTTGGATGGTTCAAATAATATTATTTATTTTAATATTTATATTTATAAATATAGGTATAAGATTAAATTTATTTTGTAATTTTAGATATATATTATCATGTGATATTATATCTTATGGTTTAATTATATTAAGAATTTGAATTTCTATTTTAATAATTATAGCTAGAGAAAATTTATTTAAAATAAATTTTTATATTAATTTTTTTTTATTTAATGTTATTTTTTTATTGATTATATTATATATAACATTTAGAGTTATAAATATATTTATATTTTATTTGTTTTTTGAAGGTAGATTAATCCCAACTTTATTATTAATTATTGGTTGAGGATATCAACCTGAACGAATTCAGGCAGGAATATATTTATTATTTTATACATTATTTGTTTCTTTACCTTTATTAATAGGAATTTTTTATATTTTTAATGAAATACATTGTATAATAATTTATTTTTTAAAATTTTTAAATTTAAATATATATATATTATATTTTTCAATAATTTTAGCTTTTTTAGTTAAAATACCTATATATTTTGTTCATTTATGACTTCCTAAAGCTCATGTAGAGGCTCCTGTTTCTGGTTCAATAATTTTAGCAGGTATTATATTAAAATTAGGGGGTTATGGATTATTACGTTTAATAATTTTTTTACAAGAAATTAATTTAAAATTAAATTATATTTGAATTGTTATTAGATTATTAGGGGGATTTTATATTAGTTTAAAATGTTTTTGTCAAGTTGATATTAAATCATTAATTGCTTATTCTTCAGTGGCTCATATAAGAATTGTTATTAGAGGAATTATAGTAATAAATTATTGAGGGTTTATTGGTTCTTATATTTTAATAATTGGGCATGGTTTATGTTCTTCAGGGATATTTTGTTTAGCTAATATTAGATATGAGCGTTTACATAGTCGTAGATTATATATTAATAAAGGGATAATAAATTTTATACCTTCTATAAGATTATGATGATTTTTACTAATATCCTCAAATATAGCAGCTCCCCCTAGATTAAATTTAGTAGGAGAAATTAGTTTAATTAATAGATTAATAAGATGATCTTGAATTTCTATAATTATATTGATATTAATTTCTTTTTTTAGAGCTGGTTATAGATTATATTTATATTCTTTTGTTCAACATGGAAAATATTATTGTGGTATTTATAGATATTATACAGGAGTTTCTCGTGAATATTTAATATTAATTTTACATTGATTACCTTTAAATATTTTAATTATAAAAATTGATTATAGAATAATTTGATTTTATTTAAATAATTTAATTAAAATATTGATTTGTGATGTCAAAAATATGAATAAAATTTCATTTTAAATTATTAATAATGTAAAATATTCAATTTGTTTTATTTCTTTTATTTTTTTATTTATAATAAGAATATTTAATTTTTTTATATCAATTTATTTTATTATAAATAATATAGTTATTCTTTTAGAATGAGAAATTATTAGATTTAATTCAATTAGAATTATTATATCTATTTTATTAGATTGAATATCTTTATTATTTATAATATTTGTTTTTTTAATTTCTTCTGTAGTTATTTATTATAGAAAAAGATATATAAGATCGGAATTAAATTTAATACGATTTATTATTTTAGTTTTATTATTTGTATTTTCCATAATATTATTAATTATTAGTCCTAATATTATTAGAATTTTATTAGGGTGAGATGGGTTAGGTTTAGTTTCTTATTGTTTAGTAATTTATTATCAAAATTTAAAATCTTATAATGCAGGTATATTAACAGCTTTATCTAATCGGATTGGGGATGTTTTTATTTTAATAGTTATTTCATGAATAATAAATTATGGAAGATGAAATTATATTTTTTATTTAGAGTTTATAAATAATGATTGAGAGATATCAATAATTAGAAGAATAATTATTTTAGCTGCAATAACAAAAAGTGCTCAAATTCCTTTTAGATCTTGATTACCTGCTGCTATAGCAGCTCCAACTCCTGTTTCTGCATTAGTTCATTCATCAACATTAGTAACAGCTGGAGTTTATTTATTAATTCGATTTAATGATTTATTATTAGGGATATTTTTTTTAAAATTATTATTATTATTATCAGGATTAACAATATTTATAGCTGGAATTTCAGCTAATTATGAATTTGATTTAAAAAAAATTATTGCATTATCAACTTTAAGACAATTAGGATTGATAATAAGAATTTTAAGAATAGGTTTACCTGATTTAGCTTTTTTTCATTTATTAACACATGCTATATTTAAGGCTTTATTATTTATATGTTCAGGGGTAATTATTCATTTAATAAATGATATACAAGATATTCGATTTATAGGAGGTATTAGATTTTATATTCCATTAACTTCTTTATGTATAAATATTTCTAATATGGCATTATGTGGAATTCCATTTTTAGCTGGGTTTTATTCTAAGGATTTAATTTTAGAATTAGTAAGTTTTAGAAATTTAAATTTAATAGTATTTTTTTTATATTATTTTTCTACAGGTTTAACAATATTTTATACTTTTCGTTTAATGATATATTTAATAATTAATGATTATAATTTATTAAGTATTTATAATTTATATGATGAAGATTTCATTATATTAAAAAGAATATTTGTATTATTATTTATAAGAGTTATTAGAGGAAGATTATTAAGATGAATAATTTTTTCTTATCCTTATATGATTTATTTACCATTTAATTTAAAAATAATAGTAATTTATGTGAGAATATTAGGGGGATTTATAGGTTATTTAATTAGAAATATAAATATTTATTCAGTTAATAAATTTATTATAACTTATAATTTAAGAAGATTTCTTTGTTTAATATGATTTATACCAAATTTATCAACTTATGGATTAAGATATTATTTTCTTAATTATGGACAAAATTTATTAAAAAATATTGATTTAGGTTGAAGAGAATTATATAGAGGTTGAGGTTTAATAATAATTATAAAAAAATATTCTAGTTTTTATAATATTTATCAAATAAATAATTTTAAAATTTATTTATTTAGATTTGTTATTTGAATAATTATTAATTTATTTATGATATTAATTTATAATAATTAAAA